>PNEQ01046318.1:0-17374 GCA_003012365.1 Medauroidea extradentata
TTAGACGCAATTTAACACTGTTCTTCTTGTTTTAATGTTACTGGTACATATTTTCTATCCTACCGACTGCGCCATGTCGTGATTTCTCTCAATACTTTATTACCTCTCATTTATTCATCATACACATTCTCTCAGCACGTCCTCGTCTTAGCTAGATCATCACTTGACTGCCTCATGCAGCCAACCTCTGCATTGTCTAAACTCACAACAATTTCAACAAGTTTTGATGCTAGGGAAGGGGTAATGCGTATGTGTGCCCTTCAAACGGGTCTATGGATTCCCAGCAGCGAAAATTCCACGCAATCCCACCGGGACTGAACCCAGTTTATATAAGGCTTAACGTCTCGTCGACACCGAGGTCATTAGAGATGGCATCACACAACTTTGACACAATGACAGAAACTGGCAGAATGAACCATTCCAGGCCAGCATCTCAGTTTACATAAGTTTCCCACTCGTTGTATGACAAAAACTCCTGTAACCACTGAGTTTAATCCAATAATAACAAAAAATTGGAACGTTAAGTTAATTTGAAATACCATCTCTAAAATATTATTTAACAAATTATTTTAACTATTTTTATAGCTTCCATTACTGATGTACATCCACTTAATGGAAGTTGTAACGTTTGCTTACTTCTGTTTACATGCTTAAGTAGTTTAATAATTTTGGATAGTTTGGTACGTTTTCGTCCCTACGTAACATCTTGGCGCCACTTGGACATTTTTTCTAAACACTTACACGATCTAGAAACGGCATATAATACACCAAAATCTGGAACACTGAATGTTACTTGGTTACTGTCCGCGCGCCAGCTCTGAGTCCCTGGCGGGTATGCGTTTTTCGTCCGTAAACATGTAAATACCTAATATGAGGCAGATATGTCAACACACGTACTAACCGCAGTAACGTCGTAAGTTAGGACGTGTTTGCCACTGTGTTACAGTAGCGTACGTGACGTTTACGAGGAACAATGCATACACGCCGGGGACAGAGCTGGTGCGTGCACAGTACGTGAACTGCCAAGTTTGGTAACAATGCTACAGCCTACGAAGAGAATAGTGTGATGGAAAGAGACCGATAACCGCCCAGTGGGAGGGATGGGACTCGGGAAAGAGCATGGAGGGTGATGTGGGGAGGGATGTGAGGAGTTGACTAACACCACGTGATCAAGTATGCGAGTGTGCTGCTCTCCTTCGTGAATCTGCGGAACTATTTCAGCTACGACGAGAAATAATTCTCTAAACACACAACATATGTGTTAGTATCGGCAACCAGCTACAAGATGGCGGGGACTTATTTCCCTTAATGCGCGGCAACACCGTGATACGTAGTTATGTCCCATCATTACCTCTACGTATTTTCTCTGCAAGAAACTACTACACCATTCTCCAATCTCTCTATATAAAACTAGTCGAAAAATCGAAGTGATGTTCGCTTCAGAATATTTACATAAAGACGCAACATACAATTTCAGAATATTTTCCGAGTTCGATTCTAAAGAGATTAAAAATGTAAAACGAGTTTTCGATTCATGATCAAATGTGTCGAACTAACTGAACTTTTAAGATATCAACGCAATTTTTCCGTAAGAATAATGCGCACTTAAATACCTGAAATGTTCTTTAATAAATTTTCGAAATTTGATACCCAAGAGGGTAAAACGGGATGAAACGGGTGCAAGGTGTTTTCAATTGCTCGTCTGTAAATCTCGAACTCAGCGGGCTGTTGTCACCGTTTCCATTTAAATGTGACTCCTACACAATAGCCTTGACTGTTGGAAATTTTGTTATTTATTTTTTATTTATATATTTTCCGAATTTCAAACCCTAAGGTAGCAAAAATACATATAATGTGTTTAAGTATCTCCATTATTAATAGCGTACCCATCAGAATATCGAATTAATTTTGCTTTATGATGATGAATTTTGACAGTTGTGAAGGGATAATTTTAAATTAATCTTCGATTAAGCTTTGACTTAATCATCATGATTTTTACCTCAGTTGAAAACATTTAACATGTAACGGCAAGACTTCCCGAGATTAGATTACTGAAGAGGTTAAACGGCGTAAAATTAGTTTTCAGTTTTTGGATGATAACTACCAAACCAGTTGAGATATCGAGATGTTATTTGCTTCAGTACGATGCTTATTTAAATACAAAACATAATTAAAATAGTTTCATACCGACAAAATAAATCTTAATTACCATGTGGAAATACTTAATTCGTATTTATACGTTTCATAGCAGACCATCGTAAAAGCAACTACGGCCATAGACAAATAATGTATATGGAAGTGAACATTCTGCATAATTCACGTTATTTTTACAACCTCTATGTTTTCAGGGATTGAATATTCTATTTACTTTAACGGACTGTCCCGTTGCGGCTTCGCCCACGTATGCTATAGGAAAGAGTAACTAACTTTTAATTACGTATTAATTGATGGTGTTACTATATTTTCTGTATATCTGTATCAGTTAAAAAATTATACCTCTGCTAAGCAATTCTCTAAACTTATACTCAAAATTGGCAATGGGTCATCTGATGGACGGATTATCATACCTGCAAGCCTAGGAAGAGTAGTAATGAAAAATTCTGATCTCTTAGAAAATGTATATCCTGATATATCCCACATTAGTGAGAAGTCCTTTGACTGGTGGTGCGAACGTGCGGTTCTGACGCCAAAGAACAACAGGGCCGATAAAATTAATGGCATACTACTGCAAAAGAAAAACATCGATCATGACACCAAGCAATAATTACGTAATGAAACACAAAACATCCCCAAATGATGTTCGAATGCACAGAAATTTGAAGCTAGCTACAACAGATACAAATAGCTTTATCCAGTCCCCTTCGCTGAGCGTATTTTAATTGCAGAACCACTTTGTTTTTTATTCATCTTTATTGCTCTATGACAATCAATAACTGTCTCTTGTAGAGCAAAAAAAAAAAAAAATGTCGATTACAAATTTCGAGCTATTTCTCCGTGGTCAATATTCACTTTCCGGGAGAACAATTGACTACTTTTCAAACCCGTAGTTGTCAAATATCGAAAAATCCCGTGTTATATTTTAGATATTCCCGTAAGCTTCATCTTATAGCAAAAACCACCTCGATATCTCAAATGGTTTGGTACATTCGGACGACTAATTGAAAACACGTTTAATTTTTCACCGTCTTTCAAGAACGAATATTGAAAAATTCTAAAACTGCTTTTTGGACATTAACATGAGCACCATTCTGATATAAAGTTCACCTCGATATCTTAAGAGATTTAAGAGAAATAGAGGATTTATTGAACACACATTAATGGCTTTTCACCCCATTAATTTCCGAATTTCGAAAAATCGAAGAATTATGAAGCATGAATTTGCTTAGGCAATTATTTGAAATAAAAATACTAACGATATATCACGATTTTAGAGCTTTGTCGAAATTTTCGCAAAAATAGGTTGTGCTCCTTTTCACCGCTTCAATTTTCGATTTTCGAAAAATCTTTCCTTAGTGGGTGCCTACGCCGTAAGGAAAGCCACGTTGAAAATTTCACGTTTCTATAGGTCCAGCAGTTTGGGCTGTGCGATAATGACTGAATGATTGAGTCGGGCACTTCATCTCTATATATAAAATGGAGTGCCCCACTCATTCATTCAGTCACCACCGCACAGCCCAAAACTGCTGGACCCAGAAACGTGAAATTTTCAACGTAGCTACCCTCACGGCGTAGGTACCCATTAAGAGAGTGTGGTAGATAAATAAACGATGAAAACATAAATTGATTTCTACGCTTTTTTCGAAGCCAAAATGGATAAAGTACTTAATGACAATCCCAGATAATAGTATTTGCCAACTTTATGAGTAAATATTTGTCCATAATTACTAATTCGTTACGCGTGGTTTCTTGCGTCGCAGTTAAAGGCACGAGGTTCCGGCGTCAGAGATTGTGCCTCAGAAGTTCTAACACTGGAAACAATTTTGTTTAAAACGTTGACTGAAACTATTGTCTAGCATTGCTATTGTTTAATTTTCGCAAATTGTCTTCAAGAAACCTACAATTATAGATCAATACTTTCAGCGTTGAATTATGTACTACGCCCTCTTAAGCAAAGATTTTAAATTAAATGGGTGAAAAAGGGCAAAACGTGTTTTCGCGAAATTCTCAATAACTCTCTAACTTAACGATAAATTGTTAATATTTTTACTTCAAAACATTGCCTAAGCAAATGCATACTTCACAATTTTTCTATTTTTCGTGATTCGGGAATTAAGGGGGTGAAAAGCCGTTAAATGTATTTTCATTAAATCCCCTATTCCTCTTAAATCATTTAAGATATCGAGGTGATCTTTACATCAGAATGGTCCTCATATACATGTCTAAAAAGCAGTTTAGGATTTTTCGATATTCGTCCTTGAAAGTCGGTAAAAAATTAAACGTGTTTTCAATTAATCATCAGTATCTCCTGTATCATTTGAGATATTGAGGTGGTTTTTGCTTTAAGAATAAATTTGCATAAATATCTAAAAGGAAATTTCAGGATGCATGCTCATTTCTTTAAAGTTTGAGTACATAAGTGTATACAAACCAATTTAAGGTAATTCGCAAATTAAAGATATGCAGAGAATATTGTAACACCATCAATTAATACGTAACAAAAAGTTAGTTATGCTTTTCTATAGTACACGCGAGTGAAACGGCAACGAGACAGCTAGTGTGATTATATGCGATAAGACCACACTCTAAAAAATAGTTTGTTAATTTACTAGACGTGCATATAGCCGCCCTAAGAAAGTAGATATGGTAGAATAGTTTCCCATACATCCATGGTAACACTCCTAAACCTAATTATTAAACAGTCAAATGCATACTAATTTACCAGCCTTGTATTGCAACATTTGTAAACGTTTGCATATTTACAAGACGGAAGTATGGTAACTGTCCCATACTGCGTCTGGGATAATAAATTCCTAAACATTTGAGGAAGTTATTCTACAGTGCACGTAACACGGAAGATGTCAAAATAATTTTCAAAAGTATCGTTGACTTTATAAACGCTGTATAAAATTCCTTGAGAATATCTATAAGAAAAATCTTTCCACATACGTATACAGTGTTGAGCATGTGCGTTAATTAACGAAGCTATTACGTGAGCCAAATTGTTCTGATCTGCCGAGCGGCGAGAATAACAGTTAATGCGCGCAAGAACTATCTAGTTCATGCAACAGTTCGCAAGGCAAGCACTATAAACACTTCTCCAGTGTAACGCGCTTCTATATGACCTTGTCCCGCCGTGTTGTGGCGGTCATCATAGTTGTCTGCCGACATGGCGATCCGGGCTTCAAACTCGTAAGAGTCGCTTTTGATTTGTTTATGTGGGAAACTTGGCGGACGATGCCAATAATTGGCGGGTTCTCTCGAGGTACTCCCGTGTTTCCCTTCCCCGCATTCCGCCACTGCTTTATACACACTTGTGATTATGCTGACGAGTGTTCAAGTACTCTGATCCTAAGCGTTCACAAATCAACAAACTCCACTTGCAGTTCAGACAAATTAGGATGATAGTATCCCGGTCCATGAGACTGCAGTATATCGTAGGACGACATCTCCGCTTAGATGTTTGAAACTACTAGCTCTCTACAACACATACCTTGAGTCCTTTAATAAATACACCTGGTGCACAGTCGGGCACAAACACTGACGACTAATAGGGTTCGTACATTTCATTCAGACACAAGAAACTGAGCTAAACAAACACGTCTTAGTTATAAAAATAAATTATGGTATATCGCGAATTTTTTTTGTATTCATAACCTCGAAAATACTGTAATTTCTTGTAAAATGTATGAGTGGTTGATATACGTCAGACATAACACAGCCGTCTGTAGACCAATAACAGGCATAAAATATTACAATAGTGGGATTCTTATATTGGCTCAATCAAATAGTGTAAGAGCTCTACGAGCAAGGAAAAGCCAGTTATCCTTTCATAAGCCGAACGTGCGTTGAAACCCAGCAAACAGCCAAGATTTTCCGCGATAAATCGTCAACTCTACTTACATAGTAAGTAATATCTGTGAGCCAGGAGTGATCTTATTATAATATGTTGTTTTTGTGTGCGGTTTTTATGCGGTTTATGCGATTTTAAAATCTGCGGAGATCGAAGTTGTATTTACTTAATGTTTCATAGCCTCTCCTGCCATTAGAAAACGGTGGGTTGACTGACCTGTACGCTAGCCTCCAAGAATGTATGTGTATTCAAGCAGAGAACAACTGTTCACTTTGCTCGCTGATAACAGTGATAAGGGCACGTTAAGATATATTCTTATTATTTGCTTAGATACTTTCAGGGGTGTCAAATAAGTCAAGGACTAATTGCGAAACTGACACGAACTTATAGTTGCTGGAATTCTAGCGTGTGCGTAAAAAAACGCGAATTTTTTCAGGTCTTAAATTATGACAGTTGCACGAAAGTAAGGTTACTTCAATTCTAGCGTGTGTGTAGGAGACTGCGTTAGTTTGTCAGTTTCCTAGTTGTTAGTCACTTCAACAACGCCCACGAGAGTGGCGAAGACGATGTTAGAAAGTGTTGGCGTGTGTTTTACAAAGGAAGAGATGTTTACTGAACTGTTTGAACGTTCTGTCTCCTTCCAGACCACGTGGTTAGCTTCATTCATCTCTTGATAATAATGATACTGTTGTAAGTCAGCTTACCGCTAGGGGCGTGGTGACCACCAGCTGTCAGCTGGTAGACCGGAAGTGCACTCGTGCCTCCAGCTATTTCCGAGCCAGACCGTCGTCGCCCAGGCGAGCCACACCTCCCTGCATAGCTACACTCCTACCAGATACTCCTAATGTATCAATTTTATCGCAGTAAATGAAAAAAAAATTAAACCATTGGATTTTAAAAAGTATGAAAATGATTCAAAGCCGGAAATTTTCGCTGATTCAATTACCCGCAGGCTAGAATCCATTGTACTATGCATGTTCAGGCCCCCGTCTGTTCGTTCATTGTGTGTTGTTCCACTGAGTAGCAGCTAGTTGACAAATGGTCGGGGCTTGAATATGCACAGGGCAGTGCATTATAACATGCGAAATTTTCCGGCCCCTACCAATGACACGAAACAATGGTTACATATTGTGTTGAGAGCAGTCAGTAAAAAGCGGCACCTACATACCAGCGTGTCAGTGACTGTAGCGTCAACTAGCGCACAACTATATACAGTTTTCTGCAACTTGCGTCCTGCCTGCCAACAACCTCTGAGTGTGCTACAGGCTTTCATTTGTGATTAAAGGAAACATTAGCAGTTCACTTAGAATTGCAGGTAGAGGCACATCTGCCGCCAGTATCATTCAAGAGTCGAGGAAGGAATTCTCCAGTAACACATCAGTAATACTACTGGTTGATTGTTACAGGTATGAGGTGGTCGTGTGCTCATGATATGTAGTCGGATCTAATACGGCTGGCCTGGAAGCACGACCACACTTCCCCACAGAACATGATTGTTTCCAGTGTCGTGTTCTGGTCATGTTTCAAGACTATATACACTGAGCACGTGGGCTCAATATGACTACCTGTCATCTCTATGTATAAACAGTTCACTCACTGACTGACTCAATTAATCACTGACTGACATATCAAACCGCAGGCCAAACCGCTGGACATAGAAACGTGAAAACTTTCTGAGGGTTCCCTTTAGGTCATAGGCGAGCAATGACAAAGGATTCTCGAACCTGATGGCCAATCGTCATGACTTTTACAGCACTCGTCAATCATAAAAATGGATGTATCGGAATTTCAGAGTTTCCCGAAATTCAACCTGCAAGGAGGAAAAATAACCTAATATGCATTTTCGATTAATTATCTATATTTATCAAATCCTACGATATACAGGATTGTTTTTTGCTTCAAAGTGATGCTTATATAAATATGCAAAGAGCTGTATTAGGATTTTTTAAAACTCGACTCCTAAAGAGGGAAAGGGAAGAAATTTGTTTTTAACTAACCGTCTTTACAACTCGAATCCTATGTGCTATCGTCGTGATTTTAACTTCAGTTAGATACGTTTACCAATATCTAAGACAGAACTTCTGGACGTTTCGAAATTCTTCATTTAAGGTGTGAGAAAACGTCAAATGTGTTTTCGATTATTCTTCAAAACTATCGAACCGGTCGAGGTATGAACGGGCTGTTTGCTTCAGTATGATATTTACTTAAAGACACTGAAAATAGTATTTCAGGATATTTTCCAAATTTGACTGCAAAGAGGTAAAAAAAGTGCCAAATGTGTTTTTGATTCATAACCGAAATACACAGATCCCAATGAATTTTTGAGTATCGACGCGATTTTTGCTTAAGATTAATGCTTGCTTAAATACCTCAAATAGAGTTTATTGATATTTCGAAATTTGACAGCTAAGCGATGAAGTGAGGTGAATGGTGCTTTCAATCGTCCGTTTATGTATCTCGAACCCAGCGACTATCGTTATAGTTAAAGGTACGTCAATTAGGCGGATTCATCTGGCAGCAGCCTAGACTTGTCAGTCCTATACACCCACTAGCCACAATCGATTATCTATTGGCTTATAACCGTACAAGCAGGTAGCAAGCGATAGCACTTCGCATTATTTCCTTATTTACTACTGGCTTGCAGTAGTCAAACGCGCTTCGTAACAGCCACCAGCAAGTCACAGACATGACAATGAAGTATAGGTACATAATTGGCGTTCAACCTGACCTGGAATGTATCTGAGAAATTTACGTATCTCTAGTTATACTTTCTACTTAAATGTGACACCCATACAATAACCTAAAATATCGATAATTTTTTTTCGAAATTCGGATATTAAATGGGCGAATAGATATGGTATGTGTTTAAGATAAATATATGATTTCCGTAGAACCCATCGATATATATATATATATATATATATATATATATATATATATATATATATATATATATATATATATATATATATATATATATATATATATATAGTTATATATATATATGTGTGTGTGTGTGCTTTTCTTTTCTGACGATGAATGCGTTAATGCCCGTGAAGAAATTTCAGAACTTTCCTAAATTAGAACTCTCAGGCCTGTGAAGTAAAGAAATATGTTTTTGAATTAATCGTCGGTTAAGCTTCAACTCAATTGATTATTGTCGTGATTTTTACCTCAATTACATACTTATACAAATGTTTAACACGTGAAGGTAAGATTTTGCGAAATTCGATCACTAAAAGGGTGAAATGAAAAATTTATTTTCAGGTGCCCATAACATCTACCTAACTAGTTTAGAAATCGAAATATTATTTGCTACAGAATGATGCCTACGTATATACGAAAATAATTACATGATTATTCCAGCTGAGAAAATAACTCCCAATACCAGGGGGAAAACGTCGTCTTTGTAAACCTTTCAAAGCAGAAGATATTAAAAGCAAGTCTTCTAAAAAAATAAATTTATAGGGACACTAAAATTATGCATTTACATCGGTACGCGTTTTTGTACAATTTCTGTGTGCCCAAAGATTGAATATTTTATTTATTTTCAATAAATTTTCGACGGCACGTATTAGAGGGTACTGTTGTCAATGGCCATGCTCAAAGTAAATGAGTCATCATACCACGTATACGTATACTACTTACACCATCCGAATATTCTCATATTTGAAGTGTGTTTTGATATGACTATAAATAAGACCTGGAAGAGTTGTTTTGCGGGGATAGACTTAGGACAGTTTTTCACGTGGGCAGCCATAGCTTCTTAGCCAAATGCAGAGCAGGCTTAACCTGAAGCTCTGTTATTGTAGCACTTGAAGGCAGAGCTACTAATGTGGCATACAAAGAAGGCCATCAATTGTAATAAATATTCACTGTTACGAGTAATACACGTGTGAAATGCCGCAGGCGGACTTCTAGCTTAACCATAAACATCACTTTTCTGTTCGTCTTCTGTGCGGTTTGATACCAGTCATCCTATTGCGATGAAATTAAGGTGAGCTGCGCGTGCTCCTACAAAGATATTTGCGAAAAAATTGCGAGGGAGGGTAAAACCTGATAGAGGGACAGAACGGGATACCAGAAAATTTTGAGAAAAAATACTAAAACTTTGGTGAATTGTAGTGCGTGCGTCCCCAAAAATACCTTTAACCCTAAACCCAAAAAAGTTTTAATATAATGGGAATAAAATTGGTAAGTTGTGAGTGCACCCACGAAAGCTTTTAGCAGAAAAGATTATATTTTGACGAAGGTGGGAGGCAAAACGGTGTACAGTGGTAGAATGGTATACACAAGACATTTAGTGGAACTATTATCCGTTACAGAATGTTTCTAAAACGGCCATTAATGACATTTAATATAATGTTGCACCACTGAGCACTTTTTGAAATAGGTTTGTCTTATATGTGTTACAGTTTATGTACATCAACAGAAAACATCGTACAGGGTCACGTCTGTGCTTCAGGGGGACCAGTGATGAAGGGAGCAGTCGCCAGTTGCTCCACGGCTAACCAGCGTTGTGGCAAGGTATCATCATTGAATATATATATATATATAGGTATCATTCAGGCATGTACGAACAGTAAGGTGCCACTGGCTGGCCCATCATCCTGCTGGAAACTGAAGTCCTCTACCTCGTCTTATAACGGAGGAAACAACCACTGTGGTAGCATGTACCAATACAACACATTATTGTTCCACGGTTCAGTAGATCGGCGAACCACTAGCATGACGTTACAACCGCCTCCGACCGAATTCACATTAGTATTTACATGTATAGTTTTAAAACGTTGTAACAGATGTTGGATGTAATTATTCGAGGTAATAGTTGAATGTTTGCTAGTCTTCATTGTAACTGATTTATTTTCGACGTTATTATCTGAGTCCCTGTTTGACTGGACCAGTGTTAGTTATAAGACGATATGAATGAACATCTGTTGTTCGTCTGTAAACAGCTACAACCGTGCCATCACACTAGCACCCAACCATACACTGTATAGTACACTACATTGGTTCGGAGAACAAGCTGGGAGGAAATATTTGCACTAATTTACATCAACTCTTGTTATGTGTGAGATTGTGTTATACAAAATTTTAGTTTTTCTAACTCTCAAATGTGAAAAACTTTTCGGTATTTTAATATGTAAGTAACGCATCTAGAGAGAAACAGAGGGGGACAGAGAGAGAGAGAGAGAGAGAGACAAACGCCAGTTAAATGCTTTGCACTTACAGATAATGAGGCAAATAATATAAGCGGATATGTGTCAGTTTTGGCGTGATTTGCTTATTGTCTCAACTTACAATCTTGTAGGGAATCGACAAACAAAAGAATGCTTTTTAGACGTTAATGCATGCGTTGGTGTTGCGTGTTTTCATAGATTCGTAGTTAGGGCGGGATATTAATACTTTAAATTGGTTAGCGCTGAAACGAGAAAGTTTTGGAGGTAATGGAATTATGTCAGGAGGGAATCTTGCGGTGACATCATAAAAACATGGTAAATATAAATGCGGCAAGAGATGCATGGGGAAGGACAATTTTATTTATTTCACTATTCCGCAAATGTGCATAGAGCACGATAGTAATTGAAGCAACGGTCCCAGCTACTTCCTCCTCCATTACCATGGATGAAGATTGGTGACATGACTGGCCAAACATGTGACGGACCAGTGTGTAAATGACTGACTGTTCTTTGGCAATGTCTTTTTTCCTTCCTAGATTGAACCAATGTGTAAATCCGGGCTTAGCATTGGCATTTACAGGCCCCTGTCGCACTCGTCAAATTATAAATATTCCAAACTCTGACATGCAGACATCGTGTAATAGAAATCGTGTAACGCTGTGACAAAACCGACGTCATATCTGGCGGTTATATTAAGGATTTTTTGTTAACCACTTTCTTATCTAAAATAACGAAAGTATTTTGCGCTAGTAGATTCAGATACCCATTATTTTACTGCATCACGTATTTTCTTATAGAAAGCCCGGCGCTGTAAAAAAGTAACTGTAAAACATGATAAGGCAGTAGGATATGTGGATGGTTTTACTTTTTTTTTTTTTTTTTTTTTACAAATTATCAAACTTGTATTTTGTCTAGTTGACAGTTGTAGTTTGCAATTAACTGCTTCCAGTTTGAACTTGCCAATTACTACCTTGGGACAACTGAAATATGAAATACTAATTACTAGCTGAAAATTTCTACAAGGAACGGCTGGAAGAACTTACTCAGTAGGACCAATTAGATACAAATTCATGAACAGGTCTGCCATACTTGCAAGATGACAGTTTGTATGACGACACACTGGTGAATTTCGAACACAGGTATTCAAGGTATATATCCCGGCCTACAGTACAGGTAGGAACGCTGATTTATTACCGCGGGAAGACGTGTCCATATCTAACGTACATGTTTCTGTCGTTATTGGCTCGTGTACATCTGACTGTACCAATGATAACTATTGTGCGTCGCTACTGAATATTTGTGATTCGTCTTTAAACACATACATGCCATCTCCCAATTACACTAGGCGCAGGCCAGTGCACGGTTTTGCAATATACGGTGACATCAAAGATCCTGACGATTTTAAACTATTTCTGGGTTTAAGGTGAAACTGTTCGCTCACATTGTGTACAGACAAGGGACAAACGTAAAACATGTGAGCATGTATAATGCATTAAAATTTACCCTGAAAGAGGTACAAGAATATCCCTATAAATAATTTAACCAGGTAGTAAAAAGTTAAAAGAAAAATAATTTTTTTAATAGAACTCAAAATACTTCTCACAAAAATTATTTTATTGCACTTTTGCCTATGTACTGTGAGATTGGGAATATATATCTTGATAAGCACTTAACATCTAGATCTATAGCGCTGGTAAAGGGTAATATTATGTCAATACAGGGCGACGCTGAAACAAGGTGCGGGGGAAACAGGGGTTCTCCGAGAAAACACCCCAACCGAGCAGCACAGTCCGGTACGATTCCTTATGCATGAATCCGGGGATAAACCCCGCTGGGATTCGAACCCAGACCGCCTTGGTGGGAGGCGCCAATCACGACGCTGTGCATTTTGAGGCTGATTCCAGTTGAGTAATTAATTGTTTGTTACGTCGTATTTTTATCAGTTACAATATGGACACATATGAAGAGAGGAACAGCCGTTAAATTTCTTTATCTAAGGATTCTGCTGAAGATCCTGAATGTTTGTCACGATTTATTAAATAAATATGGTTTATTAACTCAGTTCAACTGTTTGCAGACAAAACTCAGACGTTCACAATAGTCATTCCTGGCGTAGTGAAATGAAAGAAAACATTTCCTCTTGTGTGCAAATAGCGAAAGGAAGGACGTGGAATTTTCACAGACGTTTGGAAGATAGCAGTCATCACAGCCACTGTCAGTGCATTGTATTATTATCCTACTTTCTCAAGGATAAAATAGGTTTATGAGATCACTTTCCTATGTGCGTGTACGCGTGTGTGTATGTGTAAGACCCCCTCCCCTTCCCTCTTAAAAACATTTTAACCAGTGGAACGGACATCATCTAACTTTGCACACATATAGAAATTAGTAACTTAACTTTTGTATATTTTGTTCATACCCTAATTCTATTATTTAAAATTTACGACCATTTTAACATTTATCGATCAAGCTAGATTTCTAAGGAGCCGTATTTTATAATTTCATGTACCTCGGTATATAAAGAACACAGCAAGATGAACTGACCTTTATGTATTTCATTCATGCACCATGCATACCTACGAAATGGCGGCCATGTTTATATTTTTGTCATAGTGTGTCGTGACATGAGAAAGCATTTAACCGGATTTCATCAAACTCGGTATACATATAGGCCTATCACATACTAAGCTAATTTTGCGTTTGTGTATGCCAGTAATACCATATTGACGTTTTCGAAATGGTGGCCATTATATATTTTTAGCATATATTATATATTCGAGGAAATGTTTATCAGAATTTGATCAAACGTAGTACACATAGTATACATACAAAGATGACTTGACTTACATGCATTTCGTTCATCTTGAGTTTGTTATTTACGTATCGGCGACTATTTTTATATTTTTGGCGTAACACGTCACACAGCACGAAATATATATTTGTTTCGAAAGTTATTAAACTTAGTACACATATAGTACTTAGAAAGTGGACTTGGCTTTTGATCGGTCATCTTTTGTTCGTATTTTCATAATGACAGTCATTTTTACACTTTTTAGCATAATATTATATATATGAAGAAATATTTGTTTCATTTAAGAATAATATTTGTGCACAAATACAACAACGTAGCAAGTGGACTTGACTTTTGTGTATTTCGGTTCGCATATTCACAATAGCGGCAATTTTTTATATGTATGTTATATAGTATGACATATATGAGGAAATATTTTCGAAGTTCATAATTCTTGATACACATATAGATATTACTAAGTTGACTTGGCATTTGTGTATTTATTTCAACCTAGGGTTATATTTTAAAACGGTTGTTAATTTTTAAAATTTTAACATATTATAACATATTTCAGGCATATTTTTTCCCATTTCAACAAATTTAGTAAGCATATGCTTCTTGTATATTTTGTTCACCAATGTTTATATTTTAATAAATGCTGCGTTTTGAAATTTGTTTGGTATAGTTTGACATACCTGAGAAAATATTATTCTGACATTTATTATTACTGCTACACAGAGGCATATATTGTTCAGTAAGAGAACTTGACGGTTATGTTTTTCGTTCACTTTGTATTCGTAATTTTAAAACGGCAGTGATGTCTCTGTACGTAGCAGTTTCTCACATCTGAGGAGATATTTCATTATAATTTTATTAATCTTACTTTACTTTTACTACTTAGAAAGCTGACTTGACTTTCGTATATTTTGTTCATCATGTGTTTATATTTTTATAATGTCGGCCATTTTTCTATGTTTTTCATATAATTACGTAATTCAGGAAACCTTTTCCCGAATTTCTGCAAATTGGGTTCACATATTACATAGTGTCGTGACTGTGGTGCATTTCATTCATTCTGTGATCATATTTTGAAAACGGTGGCCGTTCGTTATATTTATCATCTCAGAAAATGCTTCCAGATATTTATCAAACTAGGTACCCATACATAACTTAGCTGACTTAAATTTGTTGTATTTTGTTCATTCAGTGTTTATTTGTCCGAATCATTGGCCATGTCTTCATTCTTGGCATCTAAGACATTATTATTCCGAATTTCATAAAATTGGTATACATATATTACGTATTAAATTGACTTGTATGTTTTTTGTTCGTTCCATATTCGAATTTAAAATATGGAGGCTGTTTGAACATAATCTGATCGCAAGAGTTATCTAAGGATTTTTTTTTTCAGAGTTCAATTAATGTAAAATAGTAGTAAGTATATTAATTTTATTTTTATGTTTTTGGCTTATGCCGTTTGAGTATTATCTGTATCGTTCAAATTGAACATTTTCAGATCACACGAGAAATCTGAATAACCAATTATCTGAATTTCATCTAGCTCAGTACACATATAGGTCGAAGCAAAGTGACACAACGTGTATGAAACGGTTTCGTGTATGTTAACAGTTATACAATGGCGGGATTTAAAAAAAATCATCTTATGAGGTACTGTATCTAAAAGGACCGTCAAACAACATTTCGTTTAACTCCATGTGATCGCATAGAACCTAATAGAGTGATTTAAGTTTTATGTATTTTGTACATACTCTATTAAATTATTTTTTTAACCGTTGTCTGTCGAATTTTTTGATGACATGAAGCGTACCGGTATGCGGGCCATTTTCCAAAGTGTCTGAAAACCATGTACACATTTAGTACTAAGTACGGTACCTAACATGATTTTAAAGTTGTTGGATCATGTTATGTTTCGTAAATACCACACAGTTTCGAAGATTTTACGACATTAAAACATAATTTCTACTACATGTATGTCAAGAACTTTAGGACAGATAGAATGACAATTTCATATTTATGAATATTATTTCAAATGTTTAAATATTATAGGTCCACCATGTTAAAATATAGCAAGAAGATAATCATTATTAATGATTTATATTCCTAGACGTACGTAAACGATTTTACCTTTTAGGGTTTATTTGCAACCATGTCGAGGAAAGTAGACTTATCAGTTATGCTGGTAACTTCTAGTTTTTTTGTAATAATTTTCTTTGTGCGTTTAAAAATAATTCTAAAAGTACAACGAATTTATTTACACAGCAATTAGTTAGGAAATGTCTTTGTTTTATTATTTATTCGTGGAGTTACAAGGATTTTATTTTGTAAATAAAATATAGGGAATGGTTAAGTCAACCGAAACAACGGATTTGTCGGAAAGGTTAGTGGTAAGTACATAAACCGTCTCTGGTATGTACTTATAATGAATTAAATGAATGTATATATAAGAAACGTCTTACAGTTAAGAAGGTAAAAAAGTGAATCAGAAAAAAAAGTTGGAAACAGCATTTTACTTGACGTTGGTAGGAATTGGTGCATTTGAGGTGCTTTTAGTTACAAAAAATTTGGCTTGGAATCTTTTCAAAAGGTATTTTTAATTTTACATCATGGAATGGTATGTGCAGCACTGAAGTCTCGCAGAGGAGAGTTCAAAGATAGGAGACTGAACATAACTCAATTGACTTGCGCCTTGCGGCTAGGGTGAGATGTGGTACGAGTGCTGTGCCGTCCGTATTGCTTCCGCACTTCTAGGCCACCTTACGTGTGTGAAGCGTGAAGTGAGGGAGTGATAAGGGTGACGCTGGTACGCCTATCATATTGACCTAGCGTGGTGAGACTTGGTACGCTGCTACAGAGATGGCAGTGGAGTGTTAGTGACGTGTATAGAGAGGAAGGCAGGTACGTGTTGCACGCTAAGCAAAGTGAAAGTTAGGTTGTGTGTTGCCACACCAGTCAGTCGTACGACAGCGCCTCCACGCAGCCGCCACTATATAGCCCTCGTCCTTACTAGAGGCCAGCATCACGCAGTTATTGTACTATATAGTGTCCTTGTGGACTTAGCATAGTCGGTCATTGCTTACATACACAAGTTGAGTACGCGAGATCTACTGGCACATTCAGTACATAGCCCTCGTCCTTACTAGAGGCCAGCATCACGCAGTTATTGTACTATATAGTGTCCTTGTGGACTTAGCATAGTCGGTCATTGCTTACATACACAAGTTGAGTACGCGAGATCTACTGGCACATTCAGTACATAGCCCTCGTCCTTACTAGAGGCCAGCATCACGCAGTTATTGTACTATACACTGTCCTTGTGGACTTAGCATAGTCGGTCATTGCTTACATACACAAGTTGAGTACGCGAGATCTACT
>PNEQ01046319.1:0-17345 GCA_003012365.1 Medauroidea extradentata
TCCCCCCTCTTGCTTCTTCCCCTCTCTCTTCCCGCTCTTTGTTCCCCCCTCTTGCTTCTTCCCCTCTCTCTTCCCGCTCTTTGTTCCCCCCTCTTGCTTCTTCCCCTCTCTCTTCCCGCTCTTTGTTCCCCCTCCTTCCCCGGCCCACTGGTAACTTGCTACTTATTGTAATAATGAATTAATTAAGAGATTCCCATAATATTCAATAGTAAGAAGATTATTTATGTATTTTAGTGATGTTAATATGTAAAACATATTTTGTGTAATAAACGTAGGCCGTGAATAGCGGACTCACGCATTCGCGGGTGGCAGGGTGCCTCTCTCTGTTTGGCTGAGAGGAACTTCGTCACCTCCTTGTGCTCGGGGGTGTGGAAGGTACGCGAGGCTAACAGAGGAGTACGCGGGATGCTGAGAGACGCGAATATGTTAGCAAACAATCAACTCGTATCGGCGGGCAAGTGATAATTTCTTCGTCATCAAACTGCGGGGCGGTGGACAGCGTACTTAGGGGTCACCAGTCGAGTGGATTTCCGGCTAGTCACGGCCGTTTCCCAAATAAATCAACTCCGTCAAGTATCTATCTATCACTGAAGAAAATACTTAACTTTTTCGTCATCGAAATCTGCAACCCGAAGTGCGTGGGTTCCTCGGCACTTGTTTTACAATCAGAAAATATGTGTGTTTTCTTTAGCTAGCTGGGCACATCATCAATCTTTCAGTAATTAACTTGAATCGTCGGAGACACGGACGGAAGGAAAATAGGACAGTAAGTAAAAGAAGAACCTAGTAAATTTATTTGACTGCGATACTCGGTTATTTATTAAAGATCTTGGAAAATATGAAAATGAAAATATAATTGATGTAATTCCAAACAACGATGAAAAATATATTTCTTTCACCAAACATATGAATGGTGGCGTAAAATTAAGCATTATTGATTCATTTTAATTAATACCCTCTAGTTTAGATAAACTCTATAAAATCTTACTAAAGAAAAATTTTGTGAAACCTCAAAATATTTCTCACAAGATTAATTCAATTTAGTTATTAAAAAAGGTGTTTATCCTTACAATTATATGGATTCCGAAGAAAAATGTAATGAAAGGGAATTACCGTAACAAATTTATACAGTTATTTAAATAAAAGTAATATTTCTGGCGAAGACTACGAATTTGCTAAAAAAATTTGGAAATAATTTAACATTAAAAACCATACAGAATATACTGAATTATGTAACAAAGTTGACGTTTTATTGTTGTCTGATATTTTCAAGAATTTTAGAGAAGTTTGTTCAAAAACCTATAAGTTAGATCCGTCTTGGTATTTCACAGCCCCGGTTTAACTTGGGATGCTATGTCAAAAAACACAAAAATTTAATTAGAATTATTATATGATTATGATAAAATATTAATGATTCAATAAAGAATATGTGGTGGAATTTCCCAGTGCTGTAAAAGATATGTCAAGGCAAATAATAAATACATGAAAAAATATGATCCTAAAATTTAATATTATCATCTCGAACATTTAGACGCACATGATTTCTATGGCTAGGCTATGACACAAATTTTACCTTTGTAGGTTTTAAATGGGTAAATTGCAAGCTTAAAGACGTAAATTATTGGGATAAATGTATTTTTAATGTGGAGAACAATTCCAATTACGTCTATATTTTAGGGGTTGACTTAGAAGACCCTAAATAATTACACGACTTTCATAAAGATTTAACCCTAGCTCCTGAAAATAAAATTCTAGCAGGGTAAAAAGAAACTAACTACATTATGTGATAAAGAAAAATATGTTTTACACTACAAAAAATTAAAACAATATTTATCTCTAGGAATAAAATTAAGAAAAGAAAGGTCACAGGGTTTTAATGTTTGAACAATCAGATTGGATAATATATTATATTGAATTAAATATTCAAATGAGGACAAAAACAACTCACGATTTAAAATAATATATATATAAATTTCTGAATAATTCCGTTTTCGGGGACACCATGGAAAATATTAGAATTAGAGTTGATATTAGAAATTGATTGAATTCTAAACAAATTGAAAAATAAATCGCACAACCAAATTTTAATGATAGAACTATTTTTAGTGCTTCTTTAGCAGCAATTTGTATGAGGAAAACAAAATTATGATTTAATAAACCTATTTATGTTGGAATGACTGTTTTAGATTTATCAGCAACTCTAATGTACGATTTTCGTTATAATGTGATGAAATCAACATATTAAAATTAAATTAAATTATGTTAGACGGATATTGATTCTGTAATACATTATATAAAACAAATTATTTCACGACGATATGAAAAAAAAACTATTTAACTAAAACTTTATCTCCTTTCTTACGCAAAACTTTTTCCACTATGTAATATTTATCATATTTAGTTTTAAGAAGCTCTTGTTCAAAAAACATATTCTATATGCTATTGAAATTGTGTTTAGTACTTAAGATATTTCAAATATTTCAGTCGACCGATTTGGTGTATATAATTTTTCAAATAATTTTTTATCTTTACTTATTCGAACTTTATCTCCAGCAGCAAATTTTGGTTTAGAAATGTTTGCTATTATACGTATTAGCCAGAAAAGAGACTTCATTCTTTTTATTTACATCAACAGGCTTCATTTTAAATTTTCCATGAACTGTGTTATAGTAAACACTTTTTAATATTGGTAATATATCTATCCATTTATGCCTTCCTTGTATAGTGAACATTTTCCACATTTCTCTTTCAATGTTTGATTAAATCTCTCAATAACGCTAGCTTTCTTTTAACTGAATGTTGGATAATGTATTATAGTGTTGCCACTCGTTGATTTTTGAAATATTTTGTTTAAAAATTCCATACCATTATCAGTTTGAAGATGCTTGACTTGTTGACAGTTTAATATACATTTAAATGCTACATTTTCACCCGATTTAACCTTAAATGGTATTGCCCATGCAAGTTTGGATAAAACATCAATTACAGCATATATTTAAATCCTTTGTTAATTTTTTTAAGACCTTTTACTGAACCTGAATCAACTTCGACTAAATCTGCTCGCCAGAGACTGTCAGTACCAAAAGATAAAATTGCTCTTCTAAAATAATTTTATCGAGCTGATTTGTGAATTTCATTTGCAATTTGTTGTTTGTTCCCAGCAATAAACATTTATTTCTAAGGACTACAACATCTACAAATACATTTTAATAATTGTTTTTTTCTTTTTTTTTTTGTTCATATGAAATATTATCACATCTTACAAATGTTTGATTTCACGAAGTCAAATTACCACTCGGAGTATGATTTTTGCATATGAGACAATATACAATTCAATATAAACAATAATTGTTTATTAAAAATGTAATAAATTTTAAAAGAGACCCTAGATGGCTCTAGAAAGGCAATGAAAATTCTGCTGTATTTATTGAAGCAAAGCTGGTATAGGCCAACGAATGGTTTAAAGGAAAATATGTAGCTGAGATTTTACAATACGAATAACATCAAAGATCAACTAGAAATTATGTTAGAGAAAACATCGTATTTGTTATGAAAACATAGGGGTGACCGAATTGCTCACCCCTTTAAATGAACAATCACATACTATATTTATTAATAAACCATGTCTATAGACTATTCTTTAATTATAAAAAAATACTTTATATGATATTTTAAGCAGTTTTGGCATTAAATAAATTTGATCTTTAATGTTTTATTCGATTTAAATGATAATGGAAAAACAAGCTAGAAAAAATTTACTAAGAAGACGACAGCTGATTGAAACATTTAAAGAACTAAACAAAAACATCAGAGAGAAACATATGAAAAAAATAAAAAAACAACAACCAATGGTAGATGCAAGTGGTAATTTAGGCGAAAAATAGAGAAAGTAACAGATGGAAACAATAATTTTATACTACAATTATTCCCGCTGTTGTGAAACTAATTTAACATTATCGACCAACATAGTCAGAAACAACTTTTGAAAGGGGAGTGTTTAGAGATGAACACACTGATGAAACATTGAAGCATTTATCAAAGGACTTAGTACCGTTACCTAACTATAGAGCGACATTTATTGGTGAGAAAGTGACCGCATTTTAAACTATTGTAACGACTATATTATTTGAATAAGGCCTGGAGGAAGTAAAAGATAAATTGGTGATAGTGAAGTAACATTTAACGATGATAAACTTATCATTAAAGTGAGACAAAGTATTTATTGGATCTAATGGTTTGTTGAAATTGCTAACCCGTAAATATGTTTCTAAGAGCGATTACACAAGTGATGACTGTCAAAACTATAGTCAAAGTTTAACTGATACAAATGCAGTTTTTTAAAGCAATACTCCCAAATTCTGGAACGCCAAAATCTAAGCAAAGGTGACCAATATATTTAAACCAATTTCTGAACCGAACATACTACACCAAAATCAGGAAAATGCATAAAAATATACTAATCTCCCAAAAGAATGTACATATATGGATGGATGGTGCTAAGAAGCTTATTGATCGACTTTTAGATATAAATGTTAAAGAAAATACTGGAAATAAAAATTATTACAATGAAACAGTGGGAATATTGGATATGTTAATTAGTAAATTTAGAGATTTTGTTGTAAATAATCCAAAAGGAATTCCATATCTTGTAAGAGTATTAAACACAATACCACCCTCTTTTTGGGAATCTGAACATTACAGAAAAGGATTCCTAAATAATATAATTAAATCATTACCGTTCCAATTACATGCACCAGGATAATCACTTTTTAGGCCCTGTTACTAGACTTCAAGAAATATTAGAAAGAAATTATAAACTGATCAACCCATTGGATGCTGCAGCTATGGAACATAATATTGCTTATCATCATCATCATAATGATTTAGCTGAAAGACATGTTGCTGATGAAGAGCTAGAAAAAAATCTATTAAAAGGGTGTTTGCTCCAGATGTGGATTTAATCGAAATATTATGGGCTGGTGTGACAGGATCAGCTATTCATACTAACCGTAAACTTGGCTCGGAAACGAAAATAATAATTTATTAATTTTTTCTATATAAATTTTTTCTCTTTAAATGAAAATAAAACAAATTGTTTTTCAAATTTCTAATTATGAACTAAGGAGTGTAAGTAAAGATTATTATATATTTTTTTTAGCAAAATAACAACTTGATCGTAAAAATAAAAAGCTTACAGATGGTAAAGGAATGTATCTTACTATCTCTATTCCACAGCTTAAGAAATCATTGAAAGATATTAAAACTGGAAGTTGTATAACTGTCCACATAGCCGGATTTTTACCATTAATTTTTGCTACATTAGGAGCTCTCGGAGCATTAGCTGGTGGTCCATCATCTATGATAGTAAAAAGTGTATGCCATTAGGGGGTAGCCACCCCTGATATTTTCCTAATGGTGGAAGGTATCAAGCACTATATGTTGTTAGTTTGACGTTCCCAATAGCATTAAGCAATGCTGACAATATTGTTTTTGTATGTGGCGTAGTTTACCATATTTTGGGAAAATACGGTTTTAAATGTTCATATTTAACTGGTCATAACGGCCTTGATATTGAGTTTATATGGACAGTGCACAACATGTCTTCGTCTTCCTTTGTTGCATGCTGCAACCTGTGTAAATATCTCAAGGTATCTGCGGGACTTCCGTTATACTAAAAACAATATAATGTACAGTGATGATTAAATACATTCTAACTATGTTATTTGTGGCCATTTATGTGTGATAGTACTAGATCATCTACATCGTATTTTTGTAAAATATGTTTTATTAATAAATCTTTTGAAATGTATTAGTGAAATCGTAGATTGAATATATAGTATTAAGAGGGGGTGATGTATAATCCAACGCTGAAAGCATTAATCAATTACTGTAGGTTTCTTGAAGCCGATTTGCGAAAATTAAACAATAGCAATCCTAGTGTAGTTTTAGCCAACGTTTTAAACAAAATAGTTTCCAGTGTTACGAACTTCTGAGGCACAATCTCTGACGCCGGAACCTCGTGCATTTAACTGCTGCGCAAGAGATCACAGGTAACGAATGAGTAATTCTGGATAAATATTTACTCATAAAGTTGTCATATACCATTATCTAGGATTGTCATTGAGTATTTTATCCATATTGGTTTCGAAAAAAGCGTAGAAATCAATTAATGTTTTCAGCGTTTATTTATCTACCACGCACTCTTAATGAGGAAATAACTGATAAATTAATTAAAGCAAAAATAGAATTTGATGTATAAGTAAATAGTAAATTACAAAATTAAGTCAATCAGTTAAAAATAAAACAAGAGATTTGAGCCAATCAGTAAAAAAAAATTAAAGCTGAATTAAGTAATTCGAATTAATTATTAAAATCAACTGCTACAAAATGTGAAAATTAAATTAGTTATTTACAAAATAATTTAACTCTAAAATAAAAAGAAGTTTAATTCAAGTGTTTAAGATATAAATTCAAAATATGATAATTTTGGTTTAAAAACTAGTGTTGAAAGAATTTCATAGGTTAATAAAATAATTCCAGATTTATTCAAGATATAGTTTTGTTTTAAGAACTAATGTTGATGACGAATTTAAAGAGTTAATAAAATAATTTCAGATATTAATCCAAAATATGATAGTTTTGCTTTAAAAACAAATGTTGTTGAAACAATATCAAAGGTTAATAAAAGACAGAATTTTTTAATTGAAATAAAAAAATGCTTTGATTTAACTGAAAGTTATGTTAGTGTTAAAGACTATAGAATTGTGTTAGTTAATGATCCAATTAAAAAAAAAAAGATGCTGCTAATAAACAATTTTTAGACAAAAAATTAAGTGATAAATTACGCCAATCTAAAAAACAATTCATACAGAAATAAGTGATGAATTACAACATTTTAATCAGTCGCTTTTAAATTACTCTGATACACTAATAAATATGTTAATTACATACATTACAAATTACTTTAAGAAAGAAATAGATGATAAATTACAAAATATGAGCCAATAATTTAATTAAAAATAGAAGAAATTATACTAAATTACAAAACTATGATACACTTGTTAATTACGATTACTTTAGAAGAAATAGGACTGACATTATTCATTTAGTTGGAAAATATAATGTAAAAGAAGATAGATAACATGCAGTATGAATACATTTTCATGGTGGATGGGCAAGTAGATGAGATAATAATGAAACCAGATGGTTGTAAAAGTGTTATTCAATTATATAAAATATTAAAAAATTATATGGGTATAATTCTTTTGGTGTATTGGTTGGTGAAGTAATATGTTTTAGAATATCAAAAAATAATATATATTTAGATAATATAATAGATGGTACAATTATATTTATTGCAATTATAATGACATACCATAAAATGAGGTGAATAGGTCCAAAATTTCAAATCAAAAGTTCCACTACACGATTTTAAAACCCGAATTTTTCCTTAATGCTGGCAGTTAATAATTTTTCAACGAGTAGGTAATTGTATTGAAATGTAATTTGATTTAAGACAAAGGTCTAAGTTAGGAAACTGTTTTAAATTTTGTCCCTATTCGCCCCGCTTTATGGTATTCGTACTTTTAAAGATATAACATAAAAAATCATATTGTAAATAATGGATATATTTGGAAATGCATTAACAAAATCTTGGGTTGAAAAACAAATGTAATAACTAGAATCAAAACATCAGAGTGATGCTGCTGTCGATACTTCTGATTTTGTTAAAAGCTGATAGTTCAATTATTCAAATAAATAATTATCTAGAAATAAGAGATCCTTGGATAAAGTTTTCCTTCCTAACTTAGAAGACAACAATGTATATATATATATATATATATATATATATATATATATATATATATATATATATATATATAAATGAACACTGACTGACTGACATATCAAACTGCAGCCCAAACCACTGAACCTAGAATCGTTAAATTGTTTGTGTGGGTTCCCCTCAGGTCGTAGGCGAGCACTAAGACGGGATTTTTCGATATTCGACTTCTAAGGGGGTGAAAAGGGTCAAATATGTTTCCGAAGAAAAGTATATAGAGCTCGAACCCGACTGCCTGTCATCGTGATTTTTACTTTAATAGAACATCATAAAAATGCATACTAGCCCAGTTAAGGATTTTTGAAGTTCAACATTTAAGGGGGTGAAAAGACCTTTAATGTGTTTCCGATTAACTATCGATATCTATCGAATTCTTCGGAATAGAGAGTTAGTATTCACTTCAAAATGTTGCTTACGTAAATATCCAAAAAGCAGTATTAGGATTTTTTTGAAATTCGACCCCCAAGCAGTAAAAAGTGGAAAAAGGTGTTTTTATGAATCGTATATAACTTTGAAACACAGTTGGCTATCGTCGTAATTTTTACTTTAATTGGTTACTTATACAGATGTATATGACTGGACTAAAAAACATTTCGAAATTATTTAATTAAGGGGGTAAAAATACATGAAATGTGTTTTCGATTATCCCTACATATCTATCGAATCAATCGAGATATCGAAGTGCTCATTGCTTTAAATTGATACATTTGTAAATATCCCAATTACCATTAAAATATATTTTCCGAATTCAATCCTAACCCGGTTAAAAAGAAGGTAAAATGTGTTTTCGACTCACCATCTATATAATTATATCGATCGCATTGATTTGTTTATAGCGACGTGATTTTTGTTTAAGATTGATGCTTACTCAAATACCTGAAAAGTAATTTCAGGAATTTTCGAAATTCGCCACCTAATGAGGTGAAAAGTGGTGAAAGGTGTTTTCAATTAATCGTCAATATATATCTTGAACTCAGCGGGCAAATGTCGTGTTTTTTACATCCACGATACACCAATAAAGTATTCTAAAACGTGATTCAAGGGATTTTCGAAATTTACTCTCTTAGGTGGTGAAAAAAACCTTGCATGTGTTTTAGATAAATCCTAAATATCTATGGAACACGTCGAGATATATAATTAATTTTTGCTTCAGTATGATGATTACAGAAATGATCGCAAAACGGTTTTAAGATATTTCAAAATTCTATTTATCGGTTCTGTGCAGGGGTGATATGTGTTTTTTTAGTTAATAATCGATTTTTTTTCGACTTAACGGGCTAGCGATGTGATTTACACTTCAAATGGATACTTATACAAATGTCTAAGATGTGAATTTAAAATATTTCAAAATTCGACACCCAAAAGGGTGGAAAAGCACATAATTTGTTTTCCTTCAACTCACGATATATGTCTAACCAGAAGCGATATAGAGATGTTGCTCTCGTCAGAGTGGTGTTTACGTAAGAATTTAAAAAAAATATATGTAAGTTTATTTCTTTTATAATATAACTTGATTATTAAGAATAAAACTAAGTTGGTCAACATTCAATGTAGACGATCCGGAAGCAGGAACGAGCAGCGAGAAACAACCTATACAGGAGTTTCATTCTACAGTAACATGTCGAGACGTGGTGTTGTACAACCTCTATGAGCCCAGGGCACAATTTTTTTTTTAATTAAATTTTTTTTTATGAATTATTTTGACGTTACGTGACGCAGTTGTTTGTTACTCAAGTCTAAATTCCGGGAGGTTCTGGGCTCGAATCCTGTTAAAACTGCGTGCGAACGTTCAATTCTGACACACAAAAACTACAAGGTAGACTGACTTAATGTAATTTACATGTAGTCGTTTAAATGGGGTAAAATTGCAGATCGCTTTCCACTTAGGTTCGTCTACATTAGCTGACACATCGTCGGTATATGGCCAAAAGTTATTAAGTCATAAATGTTATTTTGTTTAAAAACACTATTAAATTGCAGATATTAACAAAAATGTGTTATGTTACTATACTGTGACACAACAGTACGAAACGACGAATATACTTTAAACTTGGGCAATTGTTCGTGAACAACATGTACATATTCTTAGCATTTTTATCGATTTATCTCATCTTTACTTGGTCATTTTTGGCAGTAAACCGACGATGTATCATCTCATTAATCTCAAGTATGGGGCACCAAATACGTTTCCGCGAAATCTTTACTCACTGAAACTTTGTAATAGCAATAAGGTTCAAGTGAATATTTTTAAAATACATAATTGAGGGCACCGTCACCAATGGTTGTGCACAGGGTAAACAGATGTTTTTCATTCGATTAACCTCTTATCTTAGGTGTCTGTAATCACCACACAACGTCAATTGGCAGTTTTATAAATAAGGCCCAGGCGAAGTCGCTGTTAGTGGCAGGGTCAAACTTAAGACTGCTTTTCGCGTGGACAGCTATAGCTACTTATCCTGCTGCAGAATTAGTTCAACTAGCTGCTTGGACATTCTAACACTTGATGACTTAAGTACAAATCTTGTGTACAAAGAGATTTTTCAATTAAAGTAAATATTATCAGTTACGAATAATATTCGCGAGCAAAGCCGCGGGGGACTGCTAGTTCTAAGATAAAGGCTAAGGCATGTGGCTTACCAATTGCACCTAATTATCATGTTAATTTAGAATATTATCAATCTAACAGAATATACATTATTCATTTAATCGGAAAATACAATGTGAAAGAAAAATACATTTTTATGATGGATAGAACAATAAATGAAATAACAATATACCCTGAAAATTTCATGCAAATTACCCAGTTATATCGTAACTCTACAAACATTGATTTTTCTATGCCATTGGATGTAGAGTTGTGTGATGAAATGTTTTTAAAATTCCAAAAAAATTAATGTACCAAATAACACTACTGTTATTATTGAAATGGTAACGTTTTATTAAACATTTAAAAAATTGCACCTTACGTGTGCTTAATTTGATGGAATCAAAAATTCTTTAATTTTATTACTGTATTCGCCATTGTTTAATTTATGTGTCATATCTATAGTAATGTAACCATAGTCTTCATTCTAACATTTTGAACACAACTCTCTAAATTTTTCAAATGACTTATCACCACCAACAAAATTGCTATGAATATGTTTAAGGTTTGTGTAATCCTGTCGAAATATTCCAAGAAAATTAGCATTACCTCTTATTAGTTGTTTCGGCACTTTTGAGTAAGTTTGAGCTAAATAAAAACTATCAATATTTTTATGCCTGCCACGAGTAAAATAATCTCATATCATGTCTTGGTTATCTAGTATAACATCACCAACAACAGAATCGTTACAGCAATGATCAACATCAATCTTTTCTTCATTTGAAGAGAAAAATAATGCTAATGGGTCATTAATTAATGTAATTGCTGCTTCAGTGTCTTATCTTAAAGCAATATATTTTGGTTGATTTAAACTTCTTGAACATATGTATAGGGTACCAAAATTAACCATCCTGGTGCATATATGAAATTAGGTATTGTAAGAATGTTTTTAATTAAATTATCTATCATAATTGTGGTTTAACCCCGATTAGATGCGCCTGAAAACAAGCAATTAATGTCATCAGGTAATAATTCGGCATTACATATATTTAAGTTTCAATCTATCTCTTTAGGTTTGGTATTCTTTTTAATAATAATATAATTTGGTTCAATTAAACTAGTAAATTATTTAAGTTATCAGGCAAGAAATCTGTCTTAAATAAAAAGCTTCGTTATTCTTTAGAAACAGAATAATGCCAGATGGGATTAATTCAGTTTTATACTACATATTTGGCACAAAACATTACACATGAAATTAACAGGCTCTATTTTATAGATCAATATGGGGAAGAAAATGTAATAGAAATCCCAACTGTCCAATATAATTCGATGAATCTGTTTTTAAAAAAATCTATAAATACCACAATTTAAAAACTATAAAATATTTTTAGAAGAATAGAAAGTTAAGAACAGAGTACAAATAAAATGAATTTTCAATCTGCTGTTCGATAAATCGAAATCAATTAGTGAAATTTTAAGTTTTACAAAAAATGAAGTTTTAGATAAAAATCAGTGGCATTTCGCTTATATTAAACCAAAATGTTTTACATTTGAAACAATAAATATACATTGTAGTTTAGCAAATGGTGTGGTTCTAAAACATGATGAATAAAAACTAAAGAAAAAGTAATACCATTCCTTCATTTAAACCGATAGCATCATTTTGTGCAACAATTTATTATGAGCCACATAATGTTTTCTTTTTCCTAATGCAAATATTTTGTTAGAAACATGAGACGAGAAGGAAAAAATAATTGACTTTGATTCGTCTGAAACAGCAATAAAACCATAAATGTATATTGTGTAGAAGATGCTGCCATTTGTGCTTAGAGAACTTCCACAGAACATTTATCTGTGAACTCTGACTACAACAGGAAGCAGAGCAATAACTCCGCACGCCAGTTTTCCTTATCTAACAGATGTCGTTGCACTATAGTTTATTCCACTTTCGAACGACTGAAATGCAGTGTTGCAATTTTAAAGACATTTTGCTTGAATAAATGGAAAATAAGTTTGTTTACTAATTTATTTTTGTGTATGACTGAAAATAAAAATATTTGACATCTTTTGAATAACATTTCAGGTGTAACTAAAGAAATTTGTAAATATTATAATACTTATAGCGTAGTTCTTTAAGCGTAGTTATCCACTGATGTTTGACATTTTTTATTCAATGTATACATACAATTTTTTAAACAAGCATTTAATGGAAAATTAGTTCACAGTTTCTGGCAGGTTACGAATGGCCATAGTAATTTGTACCAGGAAATTGTTAACTAGCTATGTACAGTATTTTCCAAATATCTATCCAATTGAAAGGCTCTTCTCCTTTCTACCAAGTGTGTCACATTGTCTGTAAACGTGGTATAATGCTCGTGATGACTGTGTGTGAAGGCCAAGGACAGATGCTAAGGCAATAGGGCCGGTATTTCGCTATTTTATTCTCAAATAATTTGTTCAATATTTATTATTTTATTTTTTAAGTAAATAAATTGGATAATAGTTCTATAGAATGTGTAATGAAAGATTTTGAAAAATAATCATCAAATGTAATAAATCTAATTTGGAAATGTGTATATAAACTTTTAATTAGACTGTGTTGTTTGCCCAGCGGCAGCTGAAGCAACCTTTGAGATGCGCCCAGCCTTCGAGCTGCAACCCCAGTCAAATAATTTCTCGACATAAAATTTATGAAATTGTATTATTTTTTAAATTTATCAAACGAACAAGTGTTGGAAATTTTAAGTAGTCATTACATTGACTATAATTTTCATTTTGTAAATTGTTTTGTTCGTGAAGATAAAATTTATTTCAACATCACATTAGCTGTTGATAACGGTGATATGAAACTAAAATTTTGGGAAGATAAAAATTTGAATTATTTGACATTGATTCATTTCATGGATTTGTTGTTTTAAATCTATATGAAAATATTCACGAATTTGAAGCAGAATTTTGTAATATAAATAGTCATTGGACATTCATATTTATTGAAAAATATTATTGTTTGTGTTTTAGTAGCCTAATTATTTAAAAAAAAAAAAACACCGGATCGTTAATAAAATTACAATTAGAGTGTAAGTGTAACTTCTGGTTACACTTTATATTTCTGTATTTTTAATATGTACTTATATATTTAATATCATTTTTAAGTTCTACCAGTTTTCACCTTCAATAAGGTAACCAATTTAGTTATCTTGTTTATTTATGATTTAATAAGTATTATTTTGAAAAATAATTTTTATGTAATAAATACAATGGCAACATCACTGGAGACACTTACGCTAATGTGTTTTAAAAACTTTACGATCTTACACTTGATAAGCCATAGTTAATAAAGAAAGCTGAAATAATTGACACAAAATTTGGCTCTCGAGTGTTATTAGAAATAGTATTTTAAAAGTTTTTTACCGGACAGATATATGTCAACGATTTATTAATAACGATTTAAATTATATTAATAGTGAAACAATAAATATTATTTATGAAGGATCGAAAATCTGATGTGCTGGCAAGAAAATTCATTCAATTAGATTTGAAGAAAAATATGTCTTATTAAATGAATATTTCGCTAATGATTTATTAAATTATATTTACACATTAAATTAACTTTAACAATATCATAAATGTAAATATTATTTAGTTTTAATTTCATTTACGGCGATCTGTGATTCTACAACATATTTTTAATGGAGGGTCCCAAAGTGGGAACCTTTAAAAATGTACTAAACTGAAAAGGGCCGTCAGAGAGACCCCCTTCTTCCAAATCCTCCAACCACGTACTATTTTTATTAATGAATCTATTATTCTGCGATTTGTGATTAATTTGTATTGTTTTTCTGGAAATTTTATTGGGGGAAAATTTTTTAGATTTTTATTATTTTGAGGAATTCTTAAAATGTTATCACAATACTAAAATAAATACTTCTTTCATTTACGGCAATATAGTTAAAATATTGAGAAAATATTATTAAGAAAAAATGTCCTCAAAATTTTATTATTTTGAGGAATTCTCTGAATACTAAATTTTTGAGGACACAAAAAATACCACTGTGCTGGAACGTACAAATTGCCTCTGCTCTTACTTATAGTCACGGAAAAGTTGACGATGTGGAGTAATTACAAACTGTTAAATGTGAGAGGGTAATTACAGACTGTTAAATGTAAGAGGGTAATTACAGACTGTTAAACGTAAGAGGGTAATTACAGACTGTTAAACGTAAGAGGGTAATTACAGACTGTTAAATGTAAGAGCGTAATTACAGACTGTTAAATGTAAGAGGGTAATTACAGACTGTTAAATGTAAGAGCGTAATTACAGACTGTTAAATGTAAGAGCGTAATTACAGACTGTTAAATGTAAGAGCGTAATTACAGACTGTTAAACGTAAGAGGGTAATTACAGACTGTTAAATGTAAGAGCGTAATTACAGACTGTTAAATGTAAGAGCGTAATTACAGACTGTTAAACGTAAGAGGGTAATTACAGACTGTTAAACATAAGAGGGTAATTACAGACTGTTAAATGTAAGAGCGTAATTACAGACTGTTAAATGTAAGAGGGTAATTACAGACTGTTAAATGTAAGAGCGTAATTACAGACTGTTAAATGTAAGAGCGTAATTACAGACTGTTAAACGTAAGAGGGTAATTACAGACTGTTAAACGTAAGAGGGTAATTACAGACTGTTAAATGTAAGAGGGTAACTGAATGAAATCCGTAGTTTACGTAGTATTAAGACTGATTTCCCTCGAGTACAACCATTGTGATAGCACCCTCAATAACTTATTTGTTGTTAAAAACCTTCACTTGAATGTTAAGTTGAATTAAGGAGTTTTGGCGGGATAATGTTTTGCCGAAATATAAACCCATATGGTACCTTAAAATTGAGGTTAGTGAGATGGTATATGTAGGATGACGCTGTCGAGATACTTCAGTAGATAGTGGACTGCATTTTCACAACTTTTGAACTTCATCCAAATTCCACTAATTTCATATTCCTTGCAGTTTTTGTATGTCTGACTTACACATTTGCACGGCCTTTAAAGGAATTTGACCGCAGAGCCTCCCGAACTATAGAATGGAGCTACACACAACTGCTACACATAACGTCGAAATTATTCATGATAACTACATTAAAAAATGAAATATTTATTTCCTGGATTCACAGAAGTTGTACAACACTGCGTCTCGATAGAACAGTAGCATTAAACTCCTGATTAGTATATTTCTCGCTTGTCGTACTTGCTTTTCTAATCATTTGCCTTGAAAGTTTACGAACTAAGCTTCCTGCTAAATCAAGCTACATAACAAAATAAAAAAATTGTAATATTATTTATACCTACTTATGTAAGCATCATTCTGACGCAAACACTGCCTCATTATCACTATTTGTTAGATAAGTATATCCGGCTGAAAGAAAACAAAATTTTATGCCTTTTCACCCTTTTAGGTGTCGAATTTCGAAAAATCTTGATTTAACTCCTAAATACTTGTTCAAGTATCAAAGTGAAGTGAAAATGATGACGACAGCTCATTCAGTCAAAGCAAAATCGATCATTCATTTAAAAACATATATTACCCCTGTACAGCACTGAGAGTTCGAATTTTGAAAAATCTTAAAAATCATTTGCGGCCATTTAACTAATCGTCATCCTGAAGCAAAAATAAACTGAATATCTCGATGGGTTTAACAAATATAGAAGATTTATCTGAAACACATCTAATCTCTTTTCACCCCTTTTCACCTTCTTAGGTGGGGAATATCGAAAATTCGTGAAATTACTTTTCAGGTATTTGAGTAAACATCAATCTGAAACAAAAATCATATCGCTATATAAAAGATCTATGTTGTCGATTTATGATGATTGTGAATAGAAAACACATATTACCCTGTTTGTATGTCTTTGGGGACGAAATAAGAAATTTTATTTTAATGCTATATTGGACGTTTACATAAGCATCAATCTAATGCAACAAGCACTGAGATATCTCAATTGGTTCAACAGATACGGAGGAATAATCGAAAATAATTTTAACGTATTTTCACACCCTTAATTATCAAATTTCGAAACGTCTTGGAGTCCTGCCATAGTAATTTGTATATGTAATCAATTGAAGTAAATATCATGACGATAGTCAATTGTGTTTCAGTGATAAATACGATTAATAAAAACGTATTTTCCCCATTTTTACTGCTTGAGGCTCGAATTTCAAAAAATCGTAAGCAAAATTTTGAAGTGAAAAGAAACTCTCTATCTCGAAGGATTCGATGATATTGATAATTCATCGGAAACACATTTAAGGTCTTTTCACCCTTTAAATGTTTAATGTGGAAAAATCCTGATATTTCCTAGTACATATTTTATGCGCGTAGTATTAAAGTAAAAAATCACGATGATTGTCCGTCGGGTTTGAGCTCTACCGACATTTTTTCGGAAATATATTTTACCACTTGTCAACCCCTTAGAGGTAGAATTTCGAGAAAAAAACCTTCTTAGTGCTTGCCTGCGATCTGAAGGGAAACTACGCAAAACATTTCACTTTTCTAGGCCCAGCGGTTTGGGTTGCAGTTTGATATGACAATCAGTTAGTGTTCCCTATTACATATACAGATTGTGTATACATTGTCTATCATACTATATTGTGTATATGTTGACTCATATACTCTTTTCTGTGTATGTTGACTGTTATACTATATTGTCTGTATGCTGACTCTAATAACACTGGTCGACAAGGTTTTGGTAACATGAACAAATCCAGCTGTTTTGACATGAGTGTTGGTTGCTGATTACATATCTGTTGAGTAAAAAAGGCTAGCACGTCCCATTTTTTTGTTATCGAGTATCTTCAGTTTATGAAGAGGTAATTTTTTCTGTAATATTGAACTGCACTAGTTTGCAGTATTATAAATATTT
>PNEQ01046330.1:0-29140 GCA_003012365.1 Medauroidea extradentata
ATCAGCCTATATTATCAGCAATAGTAATATTTTCAGTCAACAGAGCATTGAATTAAAAAATATGTGGATCCCATTGATTAAAAGAGAAACAAATTTACAGCACAAAATAAAAACAAACACTCAACCCACCACAACCAATCAGAGTCAATACATGCTGCGCGACCAATCAGGAGACAGCTCGTCTCCCATTGGCTGAGCAAGATAAGGGGCTTTACCCTATATAAACCCATGGTTTTTCCAGTCTCCTCATCAGTCGCATTCGTGTTCTTGAACCCTGTGTGTCTACCTGATGACGGGAACAGATTCCAGTTCCCGAAATGTCGTTCATACTGACTGTTTGGAAAACTACTGTGTTTTATTTCGTCTCCTCATTTGTGTTGTCTGTCGTTTTTCTGTTTGTGTCCGACATCTTTGTGTTTTGTTTAGTCTCATCGTTGTGTCGCATGTCAACCTAGGTTTTTTTTTCTGTTTGTTTCCTTGTTTTATCTGACCTGATTCCAGTTTTGGAATTTCATGTTGTGTATGTATCCTGATGACTAAAGCATACTCTGCTTATTTATGTTTTCTTGTCTTATTTTTACTTTTAGTTTTCTTGTGATAGTCATTTATTTTGCAATGGAGTATGTCCATACAAACAAATCCAGTTGACCGTATTACGCGGGAAATCAGGCATGTGGCAAAACGTAATATGTGGGAAAATTAGCCATGGTTCTTATGACAAAAGTGATGGGACCAAACGAACCAAACGACTCAGCTGGGAAAACGTATCTTGTGGGAACATCTTAAGCAAGTTTTATTGTAGATGACTTTTTTTGGTCATATGTTTTTAAACTGGAACATTTTAAGCAAATTTGAGTTGGGGGAAAATTTTGAAGTCAGTTTTCTTTGTTCATCCTTTAATAACAGTTCTCATTCCCGAATTTATCTAGAATGAAAGTTATGACACAAAATACAAATATTCGAGATGGTGACTATCACTTGCCCTTAAAGTGCGATAAAGTTAACAACTGCACGTTTATAAATATGTCAAACGTTATCACATTGACCGAAGCAAGGCCAAGGGCTTTTCAAAGAGGGAAAGGAGAAACTGCTGTGTCGTCACGAGAAGGCAATAATGATTTGTCGCACTATCGTAAGTGGACAAGCGAGTAGTATTGCATCACTATGTGGAAAACAGGAATCATTTGTCATAGTGTATGATAAGATAGGATGGCGCGCGTGTCACATTATGCGGCACAAGTGAAATGTTTTCCGTGGCGATTCAGTGGGACGGGCATCTAGATCACTGACTTAACCCAGTCACTTATTTTTATGGGGTCACTTGAAGGTATTGGTTTATGTAATTGAAGTGGGCAATATAGAAAACTCTGGCAACAAATTCAAGATGCATGCTGCTCTGTACAGGCTGGTACGTTACAGCATGTACACGTGTCAAATGAGCATCACATTCGTGCATGTTTGGAGATATGTGACTCATTATGAGCTAATGTGGTAGAACTACATAAGGGCAATGGAGCAACTGATTTTTTTTAAATTTTCAATTGTTGTTGCGTGGCACAAGAATCAGAAAAAATTTCAAGTAGACTGACCATAAAACAATATTTTTTAGAATTTTTTTAATGAAGTTATGACCACTTTTTTGGAGTTTACTACATTCCAGGAAATACCGGAAGCTACAAAAATTGGGTGGGATGACTTCGTAGGATATATCGTTAGGTACGATACTTCGGCCTAAAACCATTTTCGAAAGTAATAGATAAATAAAGTCAATAAAATTGCAGTTTAACTTTCTAGGGTAAAGTTGGTCTTTTTATAGCAGGTGTTTCTTGTGCCGATTTTTGCTATAAAGTTGTTTTATTTCTGGAATAACAGCTCGGCATTCTCTTGTCTGGACTTTGAAGTTTATGTTAAGCTCTGGTTCACTGCAATTAAACTGAAATCGTGATTCCTGGAATGGAAGTTGTGTGTTGTGTCGCCCGTCAGTATATAATCCGATATTCACTGTACATATATGCTACCTATTGGCAGCCACGTGAACTCATTGCACCACGCCAAAACTACAGGACATGACTGATGGGTGAACAAAAGGGAGTAGGCATTCCACTCTGTGCATAAACTGGCTACCTTGGAGTTGACGTCATGGTTAGGAGAGTGAGGGGGAAGCCTCGGTCACGTAAGCCGGCTGAGAGTGCGTGATGTCACTACTAGCAGTCCTGCAGCTGCTGCACGGCCGTTACCTGTCCGCCACGCTGTACCACAGCAGCCAGTTACATGTATTTAAAATAACTCTTAGACCAAACACATTTTTAAATCTAATAGTCAATGGATTACAACCACAATTACAATGTTACGACTATATTCATACTAACTCGGTAAAAATACTGACAGAATTGTTATCATTATTCAGCTCCCTTCCCCCACGGACCAATCTTAAGGTTGTTCACGTGGCAAAAATCCCGTATTTTATATTTGCTTGGCATAGTGTTAGTTTTATAGACGATACTTGTGACTACATTTTCCACTTGTAGAAATTTTTTAGCTCTCATAGTTTTCCCATAGCGGCGTGTCAAAGTGAGTATTTGCAAGTTACATGAACATAGGTTTAACAAAAACCAAGTAACTTAGGCAAATGAAATAATTTACACTGAAATTAGTAATAATGTGGGCACTATGCTAACAGATTTAAAAACACAGAATGGAATTCCTTTGTACTTTTTTAAAAAATCCGAAAATGACGAAAATTTACCTCATTTGTGACAATTTTTATAAAAGACAAAATGACTTTGTTTTCGGAGAAGAGGAGGGCATCACAGGAGTTATGACCCCTTCCCCCAAACCCAAGGTCAAAAGTTGAATTATGTACCGAAGATAATTATAAAACATATAAATATAAATCATGCTGTTGTAACAGTAAGGGTATATTTAATATTTGTATGTATGTAAAATGCTTAAATAACACCATTTTGCTCCTTGTAAACCCAGTTTTACCCCGGAGGAGGACTCCCAAATCCCTCAACTTTCATTTTAAGTAACAGTGAGCTACTCCATAACAAAATTCGAGATCCGCCCGTGCATAAGTAACGCACAAAAATTATCTACATAAAAACCATTTTATGTCTATTGACGAAGCTAGAAGCGTGCGTTTTCATGATATTACAGACCGTCCACCTCTCCCGCTTTTGGAGGGAGACTCCTGATTTGCCACCTGATCTCCCGCCCTCCTGATTAGTCATTCTAATCTCCTGCTTTTTAGTTGTAATGCATACGTTTGTGGTTTTATCGTAAATTCTGTACATAAATAGGTATTCAGGTGTTCGTACCATATCAGGAGACTATCACGCACAGTGTACAGGTATTGTAGGTCGTACTGTAACTTCAGTATTTTAGCTGCTTTCATCGCCAATAATTTTACTATATAACTGTGCCAACGTTGATAGTTATAGTAATTTCTGCTAAAACTATGGGATTTCATTTTCGTGCGTTATCGTCATTGGTGCTTGTTAGCCAGTCAGAAAATTATGTCATCCAAGATGGCGGTATCAACATTGAAATTATTGTTGGCTGTGTTTACGTGTTTTTATTATTGGGCATAGTCATGTATGCCTTGGCCTTGTTTGTGTTCGACTTATTGTATTTCGTGAAACTTGTGTTATTGGCCTACAAGTATTTTGTACGAGTTAAACAATACTAAAAAATTACGTTATACTAAACTTAGCAGTCATAGATGTAAAGCATTTTGCGGTGTTGGAAACTCAGACCTGCCAACTTATACGGGTTGTCCGTAATTTGTACGGAAATCTCGAGATATTATGGTTTTACGTACATATCTAAACATTTTACGGATTTTCTGTGTGCCGGCAAAATCGCACAATTTCCAATGCCATGCTACCTTGAGTACCTTGAATATCGTATTTATGGTACGTGTATTGTACTTTATACTGAGTTATTGTGTTGTAAATAAAGAAGTAAGCAGATGATACCGTATTTTTGGGAATAATTGTATGACATCCGTAGCCATTGTATCATATTATTTGTCTCTAGATTATAACTCGAACTGCAGAGTCGATCCGGTCAGGTCAAATCTTTTAGTTTCGACAGTCTGTTGTTTTCAAAATGGCATTGGTTGTGGCTCGTCTGTTTACATGCGTTGTACACAATTTTTTGGATTCTGTGAAGCTAATTTGCCTTTCATATTGACTATTTGCACGTACTAATTAAAAAACGTAGCTCTGGAAAATGTGAAGAGAACGAATCATAAGAAAGTTTTATCTCGTCGCGTAAGTGTAGCCCAGCGACGTTCGGTATGTAAACAGTTATTTTAGGCCATTTACAAACTTTTAATTATTAATTTTGATGGTAGATTTGAGGCCAGGTGCTTCCTTTATCAACAGTTGTGTATTTAGCGTCCGCAAAACGTAGAAATATAAATAAAATTTAAGACGTGAAAATATAACCTCATAAGACACTGCTGTGCAATGTTGTGTTTACCCAGTTTGTTGTGTTCACACAATTGTCAGAAAATGTGGAACTGTGCGGTACTGGAAATTAACAACCAGGTAATATTAAAATGGCCTTCTGTGTGGAAAAATAAAATTAAAAAAACTAATCTACAATACCTAACCAAGTACATAGGTTTGAGTAGATGTTTCAATAAATATTTAGAGTTGTACTGTATTTGTATTTTATTTTGATACAACAAAGTACTATAACATTCAGTAGTTTATTTCCCTATTAGTTTACTGTGTTTTTTGATGTAAGCAATGGTGGCAAATAATTGCATAGTATATTTAAAATATTTGTGTGTTCAGTTTTAATGTAAGTAGCTTTTTAGGCCAATATTATTAATACAATTATTTTTTAATAGCAGTTAATCATACACAGCACTTGAAATGCTGTGTTTGATTTACGTGAAATTTTAAATATTTTGAAAATCTTACTGATAGGACTCTGTGGAAGTTGGCAGGTCTGGAAACTGGACTTGTATCTCGTGCGTGTTATGTATGTTCATTCAAAAATTGTGCTGCTGATAGAAACAATTGTGCTAAGTGAAGAGATGCAACTTGTGATGTTGAAGACAGTATTTTTTTTTTATGAATTTCTGGGCATTTTACCGTCAGACTGAGTCAACATTTTGTATTTGGTTTACTGTTTTGTCGTGATTTTTCTGTTGCACATGCTGGAAAGGGTGAAGTTTTTATTTTATTTAAAAAAAATGTCTATCTTCATGTTCATCGTAGTTCAAGTTGAAAATGAGCAAAAAGTAGTTTCAAAGGCATTGACTGTATCAATTTTACACAACAATTTAGTTAAAGCACTTCTATTATACATTTTACTCAAGTTGTAAAACATTCCAACTGTCTCGTAAAAAATGTAAACAATTCATAGTAATACACAGCATTATAATGGGTACGTCAAAGTAGTGCTTAAAGAATGTCACCAGCATTTTTTGTTAAAATTGCAACATACCCCTGTGAGAAAATTAATGTTATTTGGAAACAAATTAACAAAAATGATTGAAACATAGCTTAAAGATAAAGTTTGGTGTGTTAATAATAAAGTAGATTGTTATAGAAAGAATTCAACTGTAATAAACAAAATAAAATCGGTTTTACTAATAAGTAAACTGTTAAACAATTTCTGTTTATAATCAACAAAAAAATCCATAATTTACCTATTACAATTTATCATTATCACCATCAGTGCACCAGTAATGATGTTATTCTTTGAGTCTTCTTTTTATTTTAACCATTAAAATAAATTGATTCAGCAGTATAGGTGATTAAAAACTATTAAAGGTGTGCATTTGTTCAGAATACCAGTTTTAAGAGAAAGTAGTAAATACCAGGTGCCTGGCACCCATAACTTACTTTATCCATTCTTACAAATTCATATTTCTGGGAGTCAGAATATCTGGCTGGCCAAAGGTTCATTTCAGATTATAACATTGCAATATTTTGGGATTATATTTGAGAGTGCAGAATGTCCACAAATTACTATTACCTATTCTTACAAATAAATAAGCAAAGGTGATAGAAGCATGCAGTTTGTTGCATGTGGAAGAATATGCCTCAAAGTTTTTACATAAAATTAGTAGAATTATATGTGTGCATCCTTTGTTGACATGTCATCTATAGCATAGGATTTCACCCTCAAAAATTGTTTGCCCATGTTACATATAGCCTTTAAAAATTTGGCCAAATTTAAAAAATTTAAAAAAAAGTTTTAATGTGAGCAATACTTTAATACTGTATGATTAATTCAATTAGATAATTTTATTTAGTAGCTATTGTATTGAACTTCAGTGTGGTATTCAGTAATCTCCTGAGTTACGAATGGGTTACATTCTCGAGGTCACTTCATAACTCAAATTTTTCACGAGTTGAATTGTATGTTAGGTACCTAAGGAACTTCGTTAGAAACTGAAATATTTAAATGTGTAATGTTTATAAATGGATGGTGTACAGTAAAACCTCAATCCATTGTTTTACACGGGACCAATGAGAAAAAATTATTGCCATGTGAGAAGGAAATGTACAGGAAACAACCTCATCACTTCTTCACAAAAAACTGTAAAGTTAACCTCAAAAAATGTTATCTAGAGTACACGGAAATTTGTACTTTACGTATGTGTGGTAGATATAGTTCCTACTCCATTAACAGTGAGCATTCTAACTTGCCTTTGGTTTTAATAATGTTGAAGGATCTAAGGCACTCGGTGATGTCAATGCACATCTCGCTGGGACATTTATTTTTTACTCGCCTATTATTTGCAGGTGTTCTTCAGTTGTACTAACACATAAGACCAAACATTTTTACGACAATAATTTTAAATGAAAGACATTTCCGGTGCTTTAAAATTTAAATACGCTATATGGAAAACCCTGTTAACAAACAAATGTAATTTGATCGGGTGACAATATCATTAAGGGAATTAAATTCTAATTTATTTTTTAAAAAAAATTAAATTTTTGGGATTCTGAAAATTTTTGTTTGGAATAATCAATTTTTAGCTAACTCTAGTAATGCAGTCATTTTACAGGAATTTATTTTAATCCTATGGTACATGTAATTACAGTGGAATCTCATTACTACGAGTATGGGATATTACGAGATGTTCATAATTTCGAGTGTATGCAGTTTACTGTATAAATGTTCAGTATTTACGAGTGGTATCGTCATGAGCACGTTCGTAGATACGAGAGATTCACAAGCAACAACGTACAGCGCAAAATTATTTGTTTTAAATTACAAGTAAACATAATAAATACAAGCGCACGTGATAATCATCGTTCATCGGCTTACCGTGGCAGAGTGAACAACGCGAGATATGGCAACGGTGGAAATGCAGTTGCATCTGGCAATGCTGCTGTGATTTGCTCAGCCTCGATTGTTATCTACGCCATCTTGGTACAGCAGCACGAAAGCAAAAGTGGCCCGTAGACTGAGTACATAGCATCGCTTGCGTCATCTTGGTTTTATTATAACAAACGGCATTGCACAATCAGTTTCAAACTCACTATTTCATTGTGTATGTTATACTGCAAGAAGTTAAAAAGTTACGTAACGTAACCTGCTAGAGTTGTTTGTAGAACTCAGATTTGTCCGATCATGGCAACACATTAAAAGAAAAAATCATTTTGATCACTTTTTGAACCCTGGTGTTGAAGTTTTACACTACTCAGTGTAACCCGAGTAAGTTCTTATATAAAGTTCTTGTGTCGTGTTTTTATACGTTACGTGTTATGATTTCTCAATGATATGTTTTCATTTTAGCGAAATTTATGTTGGAATGGATAAATAAACTGTACGCGTACTAAACGCTGATATTGTTGCATTGAATTCTCTACTTCACAACGTTGGTAATATGGAACAGCCGCGCATCTTTAGTTAAGATCTTATTGATGCAGCGTTGTTCATTTTAGCTAATCACAAGTAAGCTGGCAGTGCTATTCGTTTTAGTTGTTACCTCCCATGCCTCGCTAGATGTCCATTTTTGTTTTATTTACCTTACGTTTTTCCATGCTCTAATAAGTGAAAATGGTAACAAAAATCTAATATAAATCGTGAAATTAATAAAAATATAGAATGTGAGCCTAATAAACACATGCCTGTCATTTTTGGCAGTCTTGTTTTATAATAGCAGAGACACTAGCCAAGGTAAACTGTACTGTTATTATTCCCATCCAACATACGTCAATAACGTATAAAATTGTTTGTTTATGTAAACATTCGGGTCTTACGACAACTCGTAACTACGACAATTTTTTGTGCTGTTCTGAACTCTCGTAGAAATGGGATTCTACTATATTAATATGCAATTCACAATTATGCAAAATTTTATGAAAGTTCCATTTTTGATTGATAGTTACTGAAAAAAAAAACATTTTTAGTTCTGAAAATTTACCAGTTTGCTGTTCTAACCTTTGTTAATAGCGTGCATGTTGTTGAATAGCGTTTTTGCTCATAGCCATTTCTAGAATTTATTTGATAATGTCATGTTATGATTTAGGCTATGCGTGATTGATTTACAAAAATTGTTTTGTTGGTCTGGAAATATGAATATGTAGCTCTAACTGGTACTGAACTGGGGGAAAACTGTGGGAATTATTAATTGGTAGTCCCTGTATAGCACGTGAATATTCCCAACTACTACAAGAGGAATCTTCTGCAGCAACTACAAGAAAATATCCAAAAGTTTGATATTACAGTTTTGTTTTGTGTGTTGCTGGGTGAGGTTTAGGTAGTGAAATAAATCATGTCTGACTCTCATCGTTCTCGGCGGCTGGGAGGGTCACCACCACGCTGAGAAACGTTTACTTAAACCCCTGTTTGGGGTAGGTGCCCCAACCCTGCCTCTCGCTGGGATCGAACAGAATTTAATGTGTTATCTGCATCAAAAAAAAGTTGTGAGGGTATGTAAAAAAATTATTCTGCTAATAATATTGATAGATTTATGGGTACATCTCCCTCATTAAATAGAAATGATATTTTGTGTAGTATGTGCGTTGCTTTTTGAATGTGAATTAACTATGTTTATAGAGGAAAATTTTGTTTATCGTTTACATCTGTGGCCAGGCAAGTTGTGTTAGGCACCGGAGCACTGGCGGACACTTGTCAATGGTCGACCAAGTATATTCGGTTTTGTTGTGTTGGCTAGAGTAGGCAAAGTTAATTGTAAAGGGAATCATGCAAAATGACTGTGTATTATTAACTTATGCTCTAACACTTTCTTTGTATAAAAAAATGTTCAGGACCTTGCAAAAGAACTTGGGGAAGAAATACATCAGTGAATTTCATTCCAGATGATAGGCTTGTGTTTTAAATAGAAGCATCAAATTTTTTTTTTATGTTATGTCATAAAAAGCCCCATCTCATGGAGATTAGAGAGGAGAGAAGATTATTTGAAGAGAAAGAAGATGAAATTAGTTAAGTTAAAAACTGTAGCTGTGAAAAAATTTAGAAACATATACCATGTACATCTTTTAAGTGAGTTTAGTGAAGAAAGGGGCCGTGTTTGGCACAGTGGCTAGAGTACTCGCCTCCCAACAAGGTGATCAGAGTTCAATTCCCGGTGGGGCTGGTCCCCTAAATTTTGCACGTGGGAATCGTGCCAGACAATGCTGCTGGTCGGCAGGTTTCTCTGTTCCCTCCTCTCAAAATCCTGGCACTGCTTCATGCTCACATCACGTCACCCACAAACTAAAATTTTTGTTTTGCTAGATAGATCTTTTGAAATCACTCATGTGTGTTACAGATTGGGCTGCTGGACACTTCAAAAATGGTTTCAACTGTATGAACAATGTAAAAATAATTAACATGAAATTCCCAACATTTAGTGTTACCTGGGACAGCAAATGCAAAGATTGTTTTTATCTTGTACTGCACAAGTAAACAGTAATAAAACTAAAACTTCTGCAACATTATTGCTGGTTAGTATTGTATTACTTTAAATAGCATATAAATGGGACCTGAAGAAAATTTCACAATTACTGGGAATAAGGTGTCATTGTAAACGTTGAAAAAAAAATAGTCTATTCTCGCTGAAACAATACTTAATTATTGTAAGTACACTTTTTTGGCAGGATAAAATTTGTATAAAATTTATTAATATCATATTTTCCTATTCTGTAAATCATTTTAAACAAAATTACATAAGCTCACCACACAGTTGTCTGTTGATATTTCAGTCGGAAACGAATCAGGAACGTTTTTGTAGCGTTCCTATATACTTTGACTCTTAAGTTTTTTGTTACTTTGGTTACTTACTTTTTTGTTAATTTGTTTAATTACAGCTAATAATACAAGAGCACTGATGTACAGACATTGAAAGAGACATTTCTGTTTCTTCATGTAAACTATATCTTTGTAAAGTTTGAGAAAAACAATTCTGTAATAACGTAGTAGGATTATTACAGATTAGCTTAGTACCTTCAGATGCTATGTAACAGGTCAGGTTAATGATTACAAGCTTTCTAAATCTATATGTGAGACACACCTGTAAAATGGTAGCTATGCAATTCTTATGTGTTGTTTATATTCTTGTATAAAGTTATGCTGTAATAAAGGTTTTAATTGATAGTTTTGTAGTTTCTTATTTTTGTAATGTAAATCGCAAGACAAAGTAGCTAACTCAAATGTCATGTGAGATTAAAACAATTTTTTTTTTTTTAATTGTGTAGTTTGTGAACTAATCTAGTGTTTGTATTCATAAAACTAATTTGTGAAGCATAAATATTGATGTAAACACCTGATAGATACTTCGGCATAAGTAAATACTGTTTCAGAGTTAAAACTTCGTCTTCACAATCTTACATGCTAAAATATTATTCTTAGTTATAAATAAACTGCAACACGGTAGTCTCGGCAAACGTGTGTCAAATAAAAGTGACTTTTAGGTGAAATGGCAGTGTAAAAAATCGGGGGGGGGGGGGCGAGCGTTAATGTAATTTATAAGTGTATGTGATGGCTTGGCGTCAAATTCAATATACAAATAATTGGAAGAGCCAAATTTAAAAAGTCCAATGACTTCTATGTTAGGCTCGGTAGTTCCATATGCTCATGCTTGTCACTTACTTGTTTATTAGCTGCTGACTCGTTTTCTTTATTGAACACGAGGTACAGAGAAGTGGGCTTGCATTCTTTTTTACTTGTTACTGCCCCGGAAGTGCTACAAAATCCTACCTGCTCAGACGTGCTCCAACAGCACAAATCATTTTTACATTCACAGATGTATGCACACACACACGCACAATATTGTGAGACTTTAAGATTTTTGTCACTGTCACAACATACACTAGACTCCCAATTTTACGAATACTCACGGTTCCTCTCATCGCATTCGTAAAATCGCTACCTTTGTAAATTCGATAGTGGCTTATTTTGCCCCCCCCCCCAACCCAGACATAACAGAAAATTTTAAAATTGCATTTTTTCTGCAAAGTGTCTCTAGGCCCCAACTTCCGTAGCGTTTTGCGGGAAATTAATTAACGTAAGTATGTAAACATAAATTGATATCAGTAGCCAGGCATCACACTGTTGAGCGGTAGATATGACCGACCCCTGTCCCCAAAAAATGAGAAAATCGAGATTCCGAAGGTCTTCTCTCGAGCGAATAGCCCGACTCCCGTAGCATTTAACAGAAAAATAACGCAAGTGATAGTTGAAATATAAATTTATATCAATAGGCAGACGTCGTACGATCAAAAGAACACCACTAAACAGTAGATACAATTGATTGTTGTCCTAAATAAAAGAGAAAACCGAGCTGTCGAGTGCCTTCTCACGAGCGAATAGCCCGATTTGCGTAGCGTTTAATGGAAAAAAAAAAGTAGGCATTCCTTACTAGTAAATTGCCCTTGTAAATTATTTACCAAAGAAAGAAGGAATAAGCGGATGTATTTATTCATTGCGCAGTTTTATATAACTTAACGTAAAAACATTCCCTCGACGTTGTTGTCGAATAGTACGAGAACGTAGATACTAGTAGCGTGCAGAGTGGACAGATAGCGCAACTGTACGAACGTTCACAAGATGGTAGATAGATAGCGGCACCGTAGCATATACCAACGTTGTTCCAAGAACGCCATTTTGTGACGTTCTTACCTAAAATCGTCGAGAATTACATGTATAAGTGATTGAAAATAATCACTTTCACAATAAGTATATCCGGTAAAAATAAATTAGGAGTTCCGGGATTACGTAATACACGAACGTCTATTTATTTTCCAAGTTCTATATACCCGGAGACAAATGTTTGTTCGCTTGGCAAATAGGTAGCGCTATTATCGTGCTCACTTGTGAAACGCACGTTTTACGACATGCAGTAATGCATTGTTTAAGCAAATTATACGCCAAGTTAATTGTTTTAAGTACGTATGGTGTTAACGCAATAAAGAAAAATATCACGCTATTATTTATAGGGTTCGTGTAAAAAAGTAAACTCATTCGGCGCGAGACGAGAGAGATATAAGACGTCGTGAAACAGCCTAGAAGGAGGCTGTACTATATTTAAATGAGCCTATTCGCATGCGAAGGAACTTTGCATCTATAGTACGACCTCAATATAGATCCTAATACGTCGTAGTTGGAGACAGGCCGGCCGGCTTGCCGCTTGGCACAGGCGGTGCCGCCGCCGCTGCCGTGCGGTTTTACAAACTGTCACTGCCGCATTTTATAACGGATTTTCGCTATTTTTGTTTTAATTTTAATATTGTTACTTACCAAGTAATAACTGCAATTCTACAATTCATATTTTAATGCCGTGAATTAGGTACAGTATGTTTTATTTATTGTCAATGTAATTCCTTATAATTTTTTTTGTCATATAATTTTGTTATTTTTTGAGGGGTCCTGAGATTGTATTCGTAGAATCGCTACCTTCGTTAAATCCAGGGTTCGTAAAATCGGGGGTCTAGTGTAAATTTATTAAAACATGGAATTAACCCTTTCTTTTTTTGTTTACTGCTTCTGAAAGAAAGGAGAACAAGTTTTTGTCAGTGTAAATTGTAAAGTATTTTAAAAATATATTTAGTTAATTTCACAAACAGTCAATTTTTGCAAAGGAAACGTGTAGTACTGGCTGGCTATGCTCGCCAAAATAAAATTGACAGCGAAAATAATATTAAGGTTGAGAGTTCAAGCAAATGTTTACGTGTTTGAATCATTTTGGTACTTGTATGTGATATATGGTTTGTTTTGTAGACATACAACTATTTTTTTTTACAATAATGATGATTTTCTGGCTTTCATAGTTTATTTAGTATAATGGCATGTTTGGTCCAAATTTGGAAAAAATTCCCTGATTTGAGATTCCAAATTGCCAATTTTCTGCAGTTAAACATGAAAGCTCAATGCATTTTTTATACATACCTTGATTTAGCTCGTTACACTATTCCTCATTGTAAATTAGTTCATTTTTGTAAGTTGTTTGGGTTTCTTTTTTTTATATTAAACCATTTTTTGCAAATCTGAGCTCTGCCATGTCATTGTACAAAAACTATATAAGCAAGGAAATTTTTAAACTGTAAAAACTAAAATTGGTCACAAATATGTCTACCAAACGAACCATACATTGTATAAGTATAAAAATTTTGAAAACGAGTCCCTAATTAAACTAATTTTGTATGTTTAGCTTTATTGTAATCACCTTGAGGACCAACTGACATCTGACACACAATGCTCTCTACTCCCAAAGATTACTTATCGTCAAAGGTGTTGCTTAGGTATAATTATAGAATATACATTTTTTTTTTTTAAATGATAATAGTCAGCTATATTTAAAGCATCTGAATTAATTGTGAACAGGGATTGAATGTTTTCTAAAAAATTTTTCTCTGTTCCGCATATTTTTGTTTCTTTTAATCAAACTACTTGGTTTATATTTAAAATGCTTTAATTTTTCGTAGCATTATGATCGCAGTACTATGCACTTTAATCATCTCTTTTTATTTTGTATCTTTGAAATTTCGACACAATTTTTGGTTGCAAAAAAACATCATTTATGGGAAGACTAGTCCTTGTTAAATGACTAAACATCAATTGTGTTGTGTGCCATCAGAATTTAACACGGGGTATAACGGTATTCAAGGAAACCTAAGTCTAATTCTGTTAACAATTTCAAGACTATTTATACACTGTTTAAGGTGTCTGACTGATTTTTTTTTTTTTTTACCCTTTTTAAGAATTCATACCATAAGCAATTGTTTCTGTCAAATAAGTCTATACAGAGTGTAAAAGAATAAAACTTGCTCTTTTTAGCCATATGTAACTTAATGCATTTTATTGACTTTCCTCAGAGCAATTATTTTTTATCGACATACTGTTTTTTAGTTTTGAAAAAAATGTTTTTGCAATACACCTGATACAATATTATGAGAAAAACAGCTAGTTGTTAGGTCACAGTACAGAAAATAAAATAAAGTGCGGATATGCAACTAGCCACATTAGGTTTGTTACAAAAGTAATCTTGCACATAATTTAAATTTCTAATGGTGATCAATAGTACAGTGGTGCAAACAGGAGCCCTTTTCTGATACACCATCACTTGATCCTGAGTTATTTATTTTCTTTCCTGATTGTAAAAGCAAGAAAGTATGAAACCATTATTTTTCAGTCATTGCATAACTTATTCAGAGAGAAATTTTATATATAAATATATATTTATATAAAATTATGTATATAAATAAAAGGTTGGAGCTCATTGAGTGTGGACGTTTTCTCGCGCGGCTCCCGCAGCAAATGTATTTTTTGCTCCTCTTTCGCTACTGATCGTAAACGTACGTCCGATATAATCTTGGGTATTATTACATACCTTCTAGCATTGACAAATCTATATATATATATATAAATGTTATGTTGGTTTGTGTACGCTTCAAAAACTCAAAAAGTTCTGCACCGATCGAGCTGAAATTTTAGCATGATATATAATCCGCATCAAGGATTGTTTTTATCTAATTTGCAACCGCGGAAAAAAAAACGAGGAAAACACTCAACACTCGCTGACAACCGCAATAGTAATGGCTGTTAAATGCCGGGCAGCTGTTATATAGAGAAATAAAGATGAATTAAAAAAAAGAAGTTCTGCAATTAAAGTACGCTTAGCGCAGTGTACTGGACAAATCTGTATGTATTTGATGTTTTAAAGATAAACAGTGAATATAGTATATTATAGAATATAGTATCACCATCAATTAACACGTAACTAAAAGTTACTCTTTTCTATAGTACACGTGGGCGAAGCGGCAACCGGACAGCTAGTGCTCTATATGTAACAAACCTTTTTTCGGTCGCCAGAAGTTCGTGAACTGTGCGGGAAATTGTAGTACGCGTGTGCATGAAAAATGTGCGCCCGAGTACAACGAGGACTTACAAGATAAGAGATACATCTGCAGCAATATTAGTTGTGTTAAGTCCTGCGAAATGTTCTGGTCGCCAAGTAAACAATCTCCCATCGTACTGCGTTTAGAATCAGGTGAATCCCATTGACAAAAGAACAACATGGCTATCAACACACAGATGGTTAGTAACTTTAGCCAGACTGTGACAGAAGGAATATGGATTTCCAAAAGTGAGTATGAACAGTTTCAGCAGTCTTCAAATCTTCTAATATCTCTAGCAAGTAAAATTGACATAGTCGTTAATGAAATGAAAGACCTTAAAGAAGAGAACGTTATCCTGCGTACAGCGATAAGCAGTGTAATGGATGCCGTAAATCAAGGACTTAGCTGCAAAAATTGTCTCTCTTCCAACACACAGTCAACACATAGTAATATCTTTAAAAAGTCTTCGTATAGTCAAGTAACTGGTAATACTGGTAAAGGTTCAAATGTGACTCATCAGCAGCAACCGCAGCAACAACCATTGAGCTCTCACCAGGCACGTGGCCCCCTCCCTCTTTAGGAGAGCTAAGCCGTAATGCTGAGGTCAGCCGACACGCTTCTGCTGACGGTGATGGTTACACCGAGGTTTCCGGACGACGTCGCAAGACTCAACACACGTTGAACAGTTCCGCTGATCGTGCTAAGACTCGCAAGCCAGCTGAGTTAGGTGTCCGTAATAGCTCGACACTAAGAACTATTTCAAAACTGCCCAGAAGGACCAAGGCTTTGTTTGTTACACGTTTTGTACCTGACGTCACTGAACAAGAAGTCAAGTCGTATATTAATAATGAACTTAAAGTGACGCAACTACAAGTTACAAAAATGGGCACAAAATATGACACGTGTCCTTTCGTATAGCTGTAACTGAACATGATTTTGACAGCATAAACAACACAGTATTTTGGCCAGCGGATTGTCTCACCAGCCCCTTCCATGGTCGTTTAAAACGAGATCATATTTACTGTCATCAAACTGAGCAACAACAAAGGTCTTCTGATAACACACGCAGCATACGTCTCAACACGAAGCTTCATCCATGGCCAATCAAAATGTATTTCTTGATGAGGCTGCCGGAGGGGCCATCAACTTGACGCGTTTCACTCGTGCCGAATAGATTCACATTTACGTTCCGCCGCAGATTTGTTTGTCCCCTGAGTTAAATTAGAGTTAGGAAGTTGTACGTACCTTTAAACCACTTGTTGCCACACTTTGTTTGTATTTTAACCTTTAAAAATACTTGACCCCATGTTTTTCTTGTACTCACGTCTTTTGTAAACAAACCACGGCCATGCGCCGCCACTACCAATTGTTTGTAAACTGAAAACCATTTATATTTATTATTTAACGTACTTATGTATTGTAAACCTTATTTTTGCATCTTAATAATTTATTTGACATAAATTATTTAGTGTTAAAATCTTTCACGGCACCAAGTGGAAATATTTAGATTTTGTTCGCGCACCCATGCGGCGACATTTACCGCAGCGTAGTTGGCCTCCCTGCCTAGAGCCTGCCATGTTCCAGAAGTCCCGTAAGCACCACCCCCTCGGGAGGCCACCCACTCTGCTCGACCCCCTAAAGATTCGGGTATAAAAGGGGGGCCTTCAGCCCTCGTTAGTCAGTAGTCGTCAGGGGTTCGGCCTAACCACCGAGTCTCCTTGGCACTCCTCCCGATCTGTTGGTTGACGTCCGCAAGGTGCCAACAGATTACCCTTACCCAACCTACCTTGTTCCTACCATACACGCTGGGGTTGATGTCCGCAAGGTGCCCCAGCACCACACACAACAGTCCGTCACAGAGGGTTGACGTCCACAAGGTGCCCTCTGCGATACCTTTACCTTAAATCCACCAGTCGGCGGATTCCTTGTACCCCACCCAACTCTTGCACTTTTCCTATAGGAGTGTCAAGTAGCGCTCGGTGGCGAACACCGCTAGCCTGGCCCGCGTGCGCGCGCCATTGTTGTTTTACAGAACACAGTCAGTTCTGCGCGCTTGTTATTCCGAAAGTTATTTTCACCTGAATATTATGATATCTAAGGGTAGTTCCGTAGAACCACGCGGGAGCGAAGCCCAGGATCAGTAGCAATCTATTGCTAAGTAAAAGACTTGGAGTCTTAAAGAGTACGTAGTGAGAAAGTGTGTAAATTATTGTAAATTGGTGAACTCTTGTAAAATTGTAAATTCAGTGTTGTAAGAACTCGTGTGCAAACAAACTTGTATATTATCAGTCTCAATATATAATAACTACATTTACCTCAACTTTTTTATTTTTTATTAATGTCTCAACCCGCACAAGATAGTGATATCAATCGTACCGAAGCCAAATAACAAGCCGCCTTACTTCGTTACTCTCAGTGCCATCAGCCAGTCAGAGACCTCAGCAGGGTGGTACTACCAGCCGTACCACTCCCGGGCAAGGCCCCAACGCTACCCGACCTGTGTCAGCAGTACTCACAAACGGAAACCGCGCCTACCCAGTCGGATCTCCGGAAGATATTGCGGGGCATGCGCAGGAGCGTACCGCCTCTGTTGAGCCCTCTCAAGTCTCCCCCACGTCCCAAGGCGAGACCTGTGCAAAAATTACTCAATGAGTGGCACCCTCCGGCCACCGTCTCCGCAAGGAAGCGCCGGCTACTTGAAACCTTGTTTTAGGTGAGTGACTCGTAAACCTAAAAATAACACCTGTAAGATCTCTGTCCCTCAGAAAGTTCTCCAGAGATCATACCTGGCCAAGATCGACAGTCACTCGTCGTGTAGGGGACAGATCACTGGATCCTAGCTTACCTTTTGTTCCCCCAAAGTCTCATGCTCAAATTTTAAACCACACTTGGTAAGACTGAACACTTGTACTCGTACATTCGAACCCATTAAGAGGCGACAAACTGATTATTAGGCTAGTTTATGTTGAGTGCAGGAAATTTAACTTATCTTTATTATCAAAATGTTCGTGGCTTATGTACCAAAGCATCAGAATTTTATTTGAGCGTCATTTCTGATTGCCATCCAATAGTTTGCTTAAGTGAAACGTTGTTTAACAATAATAGCGTTAACTCTCATTTCTTCCCTCAACACTATATTATATTCCGGAACGATAGAAATTCCGAACTCACGTCTTTTAGCCGAGGTGGTGGAGTATTAATAGCAGTTGATAAAAACATTTTTCCCTTTTCTTTTCTTAGGCATGATTTATCAGATCCATGTATTGAAGCCAAATGGGTAGAAATAGCAGTTACTTCTCAATACAAAATTCTTATTGGACGTATTTATGTTCCTCCAAATAGTAATGTTGAAGATTTTCAGAAATACTTGACTTTTCTTGAGAATAAATTAACAGCTTATTCTCATCACATTGTTCTCGTAGGTGATTTTAATGTTCCTGGCAAAAATTGGAAGTATAAACACGTCCAGAATGTATCCTATTATTATTGTAAAAGTAGAGGCCAGTGCCTACTTAGTTTCACAGCTACTTTAAATTTACATCAGTATAACACCACTGTCAATGATACCTCTCTATTAGATCTAGTATTTTATAACGAATTTATTAATTCGCCAACGAAATGTGACAACCTTTTGGTAAATGAAGATGGGTTTCATCCCACATTAACCTGTTATTTTGGATAGAAATTTCCACCTTATCTCAACTCGCAACAATGACTATATAATAAGGTATTATTCTAAGGGGGACTATTTGTCTGTATTCTTATCCCTAAGAGATACTAACTGGAACAATATATATACTATGACTGATGTGAATGACATGGTCAAATATTTATCAACTAAGGTGTGTGATGTTATTAATCACTTTATACATACTAGGACATATAAAAATAATAAATATCCTGTATGGTTTTCTAAAGAACTTATTAGACTTATTAAATCTAAAGAACGCCGACATAAGACATAACTATAACCGCATTTCCAATTTACGGAAACTAGTCAAAACAAAAATAAAAAATTGTAAGCTGAGTTGGCTCAAATCTGTCAACCAAAAACTTAAATCTGACCCAATGAAATTTTGGAACTTTGTTAAATTTATGAAAAATGGTTTTGAAGAAAACATTAATCTAAATGTAGATGGAAAAATTATCTCTGAACCTTACCGTGTTGCAAACCATTTTGGCAAAAGTTTCTCTGACGTATTTGTGAAATCTAAAAATAATTGCAAAATAGTGGCAGACAATGATGTATTTCAATTGCATCTATCTATACCTCTTGTAGACACAAGTTTGGTTTTGTGGGCAATTAAGTGTTGAAAAATCAAGCAAGTCTTTGTGTTATGATAAGATCCCTAGCTTTATAATTAAAGGGTGTTCAACTATTTTCGCTCCTATATTGGCTCATATATTTAGTACCAGTCTTTCCACAGGAATTTTTCCTTGCCTTTATCTGGTGTTTCTCCTTTAATCTTAGTGTTTAGTGTGTAGTGTGGCCTACTGTAGAACCTGACCCCATGTACCGCCCTGTGTTCAGCTTTAGGGGAGGGAGTATGTGCCGTTTGTTGGCACATGCTCATTTATTTGTTTAATTTGTTCGGTCTAGTTCTTTTATTCATAGTGGTAACTAGACGTATATTTTTATTTTGGCAATGTTACTTCACCGTAGCACTGTTTATTTCTTTAATCTTCAGTGAAATTGTAATAACATAAACAACTTATTATTTTATAAAGATAATTTCAGGCAATTATTTATGTGCAGTTAATGCAGTGTTGTATAATTATGGAACAATTCTTGTGTAATACTTCTGACCAACTTTAATCATGATCTGATCATATTTGTTTTCATATTACTCAAACAAATTTTTATTGGTAAAATTTAAATTTAAAATATCATGTTTTTGATTGTTAAAAACATGTGTATGTTTTAAAATATTATGTTAGGAAATATTGTTCAATACTGTTGAAATACTATTTTGGTAACATCAAGTAGCTATGACTATGCCAGCCTATAACCTCTAGGCATTTCTTTGTCTCGACCTTGTTGTTTCTTACACATCTTGGCCGTGAACATCAGCCAAACGCTTAGTGCTTTTTATCGTTTTGTAATGTCGTAATCCGATGAGTTTTCTGCCTAGGGTGTGTTTATTCTTTCACTTTATTACCTTTTGTGTCCTGGTGTTAGTGTTTTTATGGCGTTCGTCTTTTAAATTTATTTGTTTGCTTGTTTAATGTAACGGTCCCCGCCCTGCAGTTTCAACTCTTTGCTGTGTAGAAGGAAAGGAAGCCTATCCAGTGTTTGAGGGATTTGGCTTGTCTACATCTTCTGGTGTAGAAGTAACATTATTTCTACTTCGTTGTACTGTCATCGGTTGCCATGGTTGAGATGTAGAAGTAACATCTTTCGGTGGTGGCAAGAGTGTCCCCATGAAGGACAGCCAGAAAGTCCAGCCTATATGTATTTATTTTTCTTCTCTCGTCCTAACTACTTGTTGTGCACACAGCACTAGTTATTAAAATTTAAGACTTTTATTTGATATTCAATCACAACCTCTGCAAAATTAATGGAACCACAGAAATTGAAAATTTGTTAAAATATATAAAATTAAAATGTAAGTTCATAATTCATTTTTGGGAATCCCCTTCAATTTATTTATTGTGATATTCTTAAGCCAAATTTACTTTTCCTGATTTGTTATTGTATTAATTAATTTACATACACCAAATACTCATTGTGCAAAGATTTTATTATTGTTCTAATCAACTAATCAAGGTATTAAAAAAAATATTTTTTCTGAATTATTATAATTTAGTTTACTAAGCCTAACTCTTTTCGTAAAGTTTAATATGCCAAGGCTCTCATGCTCCTAAATTAAAATTGATTTTTGTATGGTCTCGTAATTAATAATTTTTAATGTGAAGTGTTAGTTAAAGGAGGCTCGGTCCTTTCTCTGACCTCTAATAAGAAGCACCAATCAGCAACTTGTGTCCACGTTAGTGCTGTTTTCCCCTTTCTTTGCTTAGCTGGCCTAGGAGCTGTCTTGATCGGTTTACCCTATTGGTTTACCCTTCCTAAACATCCTAGGTTGGTTGGAAAAGTTTGGGGGAATTTCACCACACAGCACAGCGCCTTGGTCGTAATACACCTACTAAACAACATTTGAGCCGGGGAAGTCTGTAAGTCAGTTACCGTTGTATTGTTATGTTCTCGTGGTAGGTCTCTATAGTCTGTACCCTTTAGTTTACTTTTCCTTAATATTTTCTTACTAATACCTACTGCTTTTTCAGCCATTCCATTACTACGGTGATAATGAGGGCTGTTGCTCCTGTAATGTTTCTTGCACTCGTAGGACGGGAATGGTGCATTATCTACTACAAGATCTTTTGGAAACCCATGGACATTACACATTTTGCATTGCACCTATGATGGATTGAGAGTTCTTATTGTTAAGTGGCATGATAGCCATCAATTGAGAGTAGTAATCAATGAGTACAAGATAGCTGTTGTCTGATTCATCTAAGATGTCAGCTCCTACTTTTATGTATAGAAGTGTTGGCATTTCATGAGGAATCAAGGTCTGCTGATAGTTTGCTGACGTAAACTTCTCGCATGTACCACGCCTGAGTACCATCCTTTCTCTGTTGCTTGTGATTCCAGGCCAGTAGAATAGCTGCTTGCCCCTAGCCTGTGTCTTGTAGCGTTTCGTGCGTGGGTTCTTCCTGTCAAGTCTCTTACTCGTACCCCGCTTGGGCAGCCTAACTGTAGCGTTTCCACTCGTACAAGTACCTGAGCCCCAGTTGGGCAGCAAAATTGTAGCACACAAGTCCTCCTAGACCAGTGCACTAGTTCAATGATAACCCAGCTAAAAAGGCAAGGATAAAAACTGGAACATTTCTCTTGATCTGTAGTCAAGTACTCTGGAATTTACTGGCAGTATTTTTGTAGGTTACTTTCACAGAAACTAGCAAATTTAGAGGAGTTAGTCACGAAATAATATATTTCACTATGATCCGAGACTGTTGGTTTATTATATTTTTAATTTACATCGGCACAAAATGCACTGTTTGTTTTAACATGGTGGATCAGGTTCACAGAAAACTACTAGCAGAAATGCAGCAAGACTATATCAGACAATTAGGCAAGACAAAATCAGAAAATTTAGCCCACTTGTTAACACACACACTGTGAAGAAGAATGAGTAGCCATCTTGGCTCTCAGCACCTAACGGCCTACATGTACGGGCGGAAACAAATTTGGTAGAGTTCAAAAGACGTCCGAAAAGAAAGGTTACAGATTAGAGGTCACGGTGCTACCCGTATATGTTATATTTTCAACTTCCGAACTTCATAAAAATCTTTTGGGTCGCAGCCCCGCGCACATCCGCTCTGGATTGCGTCACGACTTGTTCTTCTAACAAATGGCAGAGGCAAAACTTTCCAGAACGAAGGGGGAAGGTACACCACACACCGTGCTCTCATTGGCTGGTTCTCGGTGGCTGACCATCGTCATTCGTTCAGTTATCTAGAACTCTCTAGGGCACAATCAGAAACCACACATTAAAATACCAAACTGCGCCAAAACTCCAGTGGAAAAAACAAGAACACTATAAAAAAAATAAAGCTACTGCCTCCTACCAAGGCCACCTGGCCATAGCAATAAACATTAAACCCTATCTAGAATATACGAGAAACAAAGAACTGCGTCTTTACTCCTCCTTTCTGGAACCGAGACCAGTAAAATAAACATTACAATTTTAAATATATTATAAAATTAAGATTATATAAAATAATTCACCAATGGTAAAAATCCCTTGTCCTGAAATGCTACAGTCTTATCTATCCCTCAGTGACCTTTGTGTACTACTTTCAGCTCATATGTTCGGAGATCTTTAGGTACTATTATTTTATGACCCAGGAAGACAGTTCCATCTTGTACAAACAGATCCTCTTTATGTTTGTAATATTGCTTACATTGTTCAGGAACTTTACTGTAGCATAGCCAACAATTATAACATAACTTTTTTACTGCTCTGACATCTCTATATCTTCACTTGTATCTTTCAAACATGAGCGTGACATTACATCAGTAAAGTGCAAATGTTTACCGGGCATGTAGTACACATTGAGTGTGTACTTCAGGAGTTTTAATACGATTCATTGCAGTCTGATTGAACCGATTTTAGGAATGTTTTATTCATTATAGTTACTAATGGCTTGTGATCTGTTTGCACATCTATGTCAAAACCATAAACAAAGTTATGAAATTTGACACCATAATAAATGGCTAATAACTCTTTCTCTGTTTGAGAGTAATTTATTTTACTCTCAGATAGACTGCAAGATGCAGTGGTTACCAATTGCAGTCTCCCATTTGTGGGATTCAATTGAAACTTATAGCAACCTAAACCATATTGAGAAGCATCACACTGTAGTGTGGTTTTTGGGTTAGGATCGAACAATGCTAACTAACACTGGGGTTGACAAAACTTTCTCTTTTACCAAGTCAAATGCTTTCTGATGGGTAGGTAGCCACTCCCACATAACCACAGTTCTCAGTAACTCACAGAGTGGAGACATTATGTGTGACATTTCATATTTTCATACATATTTGAACATACCAATCACCTTCTGCAATTCTTTTTTGCTGGTGGGTGGTGGTAGTTCTGTTAATGTCTTCACTTTGTCAGGATCAGCTTTCATCCCTTGAGATGAGAACAAAGTGTCCAACATATTTTACTTAAGCTACCCTATACTGTAATTTGTCCTTATTAAATCTGACACTAAGCGCTCTTGCCCTCTCAACTACCAGGCGTACAGTTTCATCATGACTTTGTTCTGTATCTCCCATACACTTCAAGTCATCAAAGTAAATGACCTTGTTCTGTATGTCTGCAAAGTTTTTTTTTTTTTTTTCACCAAGTGTTGAAAAGTTTCAGGAGCACTTGCTACACCATATGGCAATCTGAGATACCTGTATGTACCATACGGACTTGAGAAGCAGCACTATATTTAAAGAGGATCCCCTGTCTAAAAGTAATTGATGGAATCTCTCTATTAAATCAAATACAGTGAAGTATTTTTACCAGTCATCTTTTTACAAATTTCCCTCATTTTGGGTACTACATGATGTTGTCGTATGATCTCTCTGTTCAAGTCTGAGGTATCCAAATGTAACCTCAGCTTGCCATTTGGTTTCTCTGTTACAACAAGATTACTAATCCGTGCTTTACCATCTAATTTATTCACTATCTCAATCACATTTTTTGTTACCAGTCTGTCCAACTCCTCTTTTAGCGTTTTCTTATTACCACTCCTTGAGGGTCTACACACAGGTTCTGCACCTTGTTTAGTAAGGATGTTAAATTTTTGAGGGAAGCATCCTAGGCCATGAAATACATCATGGTTTTCAGCTACAAACTTATCTTTAGGAGTTTCTTGGCTATAAACTGAGCCAGCTCTCTGCACTAAGTTTAGAGCTAAGCAACCTAACAAATCCAATATTGGCATGAAATCTAGATCTACTATCATGAAGTCTATGTAGGCTTCCTTATCTTTAGTCTTGCAGAACAGATTGACTTTACCCCATGGTTTGACTATTCCATCTAGAGTCTTCAATTTTACATTATTGTTCTGTCAACTCTAAGCTGACTGTTTACCTTTATGACATTCACATTGGCACCTGTGTCCAATTTCACCTTAAAATCTTTCTGTTCAGTGAAGATCTTTTCATGCCATTCGTTGGGATATGTCAGATTGAGGCCCAAATTTTCCCAGCTTGTACCTTTTGTATCTTTAACCTTAACATTTAAACAAATTTGAACACTATCACAAAGAAGAGATTCATCTGAACTAAATTCTTTACACCACTATATAACTTCCACATTTTTCGCTCTGCACCCTTTTGCAAAGTGGTTATTTTTACTGCACTTAGCATATTTTTTCCCATATGCCAGGCAAGTCCTGGGACCATGTGTAAGCGTGCACCTACTACATTTAAATTCTTTTTGTTCCACCAATTTAAGTTCCCGGCGCTCAGATTTCCCCACCATATGTTTTGAGGGGTTTTGAAAACAACATCAACACACGCCTGTTCACTCATTCATCCCCTATTTTTGTTATGAATTTGCTGAACCTGATGCTTGCTTTGCTCACATGCTCTGCAGTGATTTGCCACCTTTTCAAGTGTCAGATTTTCCATTTGTAGCAATGCTTCCTGCACTGCCTCATCACGTACACCATGGACTATGCTGTCGCATAGCATCTTGTCTTCTGTGCTTCCTTCTTGACTCGTTGAAGCTGTATCCCTGTTGTAATTACAGTTTTGGATAAGTTGTCTAATTGGCATTTAGAAGTGTTCAAAGCTCTGTCCCTTCTCTTGTGTTCTCTGACTAAACACGTAACGTTAAAAAACTTTGTTTACTCTTGGGTTGACATATTTTTCGATCGCTGCTTTGACCTTACTGTAGTCGTCATCAAATCTTTTTTTCATAGCTGATGTAGCTGGTTTCTATGGAAAAATAAACAATAACAATGAAATAAAGGTAAGCCCTCTTACAAAAACTGTATTTGTGCTCTCCACAGCAGATTCTAAATCTTTGCATGCTATCATTGACAGGAAAGATGATGTAAAGTTGCTAGTATAATTGCTTGCTTTTTTTTGTCTGCTCTCCCACCTGTTTTTGAATGTTTGGGAAACCTTATTTGGGTAGTAAAATTACTGTTTCTTTATGGCATATTCAGAACTTAAACTTAATACAACCACACGTATAACAGACATGTTTCATTTACGATTCATTACCACCATGATACAGCACTTGCATAGCATACAGCATACATTGCCATGTATAGTTGTATAATTAAATTGAAACATGAAACAGATTAAGGATGGAGAGTCTTGGAAATCTGTTGAAAACTCAACAGTCAAGTGTTGGTTCCATTCCAAGCTTGGAAAATGTGATGAATTTCGGAACCATTTATTCACACATTTGTACTGTCTCTTTCAGCAGCATTCAGAAGTAGAAAGTTTGTTTATTTCTTAACAGTCAAGAATTTCAACATACATTAAACATGTGTTATCATGAATATAAAAAAGTGTACAACCTCTGTCATGCTGAGCACGTTAAAATTTACTTGTTTTCAATATGTACTAGCAAATAAATTTTACAGTTTTTCTGAAATTTGTTCACTTGTTGAGCACTGCTTATGCAATAAGTTTCAAATAGAAGTGAAAAGGAATTTGTTTGCAGTTATGAGAAAGGAACAGAATGTGAAATATATGCAACAATAATTAGATATCTTTTGAGTTATTTATGCACTTTGTACATATAAACATAAAAGGTTATTAGTTTTTACTGGACAAAGTTCAGTTATTGTCTTTGTGTGCTGTTTATATAAAAATGTGAAATAATGTGGTTTTTGATAATGCAATTACTTTTTTTTTCACAGAGGTTTAAATAATTTGGGCTGTTACCTTTAAAATAAAAAAAGTACATATACACAATAATATGTAGTTAGCATAAATTGTATGGAAAAGCTGCTGAAAAATGCATAACATACTTATCGTAAGCTGAGTGTGCCCAATAAAGTGCTTTTCCATTTGCTTCAATCAGTCTGCATAGTTTTTCTCTTGTGCTGTTCATTTTATGGTACTTGTTCTGTATTTGTAAGTCCTTTTCATTTTTTCAGATGGTATGACTGACTGATACCAACCTACTGCCAACATTGTTATGCAGAGAAGACATTTGTTTCCTATTGGGCATATTGTTCATATATTCTTAACTTCCAGTAATACTTTGTTATTAAAGACGTCATATTCTGGTGATAGTGCTTGTTGGTAGCTGTAACTTAACATAAAATTGCATACTTTTTTTGCAAGTTATATTAAGAATTTGTATTTTCTACTTTCAGACTTTTTCACCTGTAAATAAAAGTATTTTGAAAGAAATTTATTCATTAATTGGAATATTTACTCCATTTTATAGCTAAATTACTTTAGTACATGTGTTATTTTAATTGTATTAAATATATTTAGGGAGGCATGTGTAATTCCAAATGTATATACTTAGATTGTATAATATGTTTGTGTAATCACTGAAAATAAAATGTTACAAGTCGGTATAAAAGTTGGCCGAGTATAATATTTTGTGCAACGAAGTTCTTGTATAAATATTTGTTGGCAAGCCTGTTTGAATTACTCTGATTTTAATCATTAAGTTCTGTTACTAAATGTACTGATATTAAGCTTAAATTAAAGTGTTAATAAAAGCCAGTATATTTTATGGTGTAGTTATAAAATTCTTAAGTAAATAATTGAAGGAAGATCTCTATTCAACCGTGTTTAACATGGAACATGTTTTATTCTCTCTTGTAGTGAATAAAGCAAGTTTGCTTGAGATGTCGGTCAACGCCTCACTGAATGTGGTTATGAACTTTCCTCATCCTTTAATCTTAACTAATTTCCTACTCATATTTCTTATAAGAATTTTTCCAGTATTAGTAGTATATTATGAAATTTTTTTTTAAATCTTACAACTTTTTGCAATATACCATGTATTAAATTGTTGTAATTTTTTAAATGTTGAACTCAATCTCAACTTTATTGATGGTAAGTGGTGAAATTTATTTTAAAAATACCAAATTATATGCTGTCACAGTACAACTGGAAATACTAAGCAGTGAGTGGCTGTAACCTACTTTTAACCATTTTAAATATATGTTGCTTAAATGTTGTCACTTAGGTATTGTGTGCATGTATTTTGAATTTTATAGTTTAAGTGTAAACTATTTTGGTCGACTTTGTAGTTTTTGAGCTACATCAGGGTTTATTGTTTTACTTTTTGTGTTGCATCACTATATCAAAATATGTTTATAAAAATAATTGTATCATCATTGACAAGTATACTTTGTAAGGCATAAAATTACTACAGGTGTATAATAGGGATACAATAGTGTGATGGGGCTGCTACGTCACGTCTAGGTTGTTGTTACTATCTAGATGTTGGAGGTTATGATGCCCTTGCTGCCGGCGACGACTTATCTAATTAGACTTTTCCTTGTTTGTTATTAATATGCCCGGATAGCCTGAGGAGTTTACCTAAGGAGTTTACATAGAAGAAAAAAAAAGGAGCCAATTTCTTTAATAACTTTGTCTTTTAATAATAGTTCACCAGACGTACATGGCACAATAACGTACAAAAATTCTTTCCCGTGATTTATGTCTTACAGTGTGAACGTAAATAGGTAACACCACAAAGGAAAACGACCTAAACTACGGGGTACCACTAACGGTGTCTTAAATATACTGCTATACTCACATGTGCAGCTATCTCTTGCACCTACTTACTTGAGTACTACTCTTAACAGACACCGCAAAAGAAATACATATTAGAGTGCTGGCTACGCAGTCCCCTTTACTCGCGGATATGCCCTCTAAGCTTCACCGCCCCTCTTCCAACGTTTACATGTCCTCTCCCTGCCGCCATGACGCCACAACTAATCAACTCCCGGGCGAACACTCTGACTTACTCGGCCGAGCGGCGGAGGGATACATCAGGATCCAACTTGCCTAAAAAGCTGGTTAGTTGACGTTTATAACCTAAAAATTGTATGTAACATATATACTGATAAATTTACAAAGCATTTTACTCCATACTACCAGCTAAATATTCATTAGTTTATTAATTGGGGATGTGCAGCGTTCTCAATCTGTCGCGGATCACCACCTTTTTAGTGTTGTTGCACACGACACTACCACCCACGTTGGTCGAGAAACGCCCTGCAGAGTCCCCGCATTCCAGCACGTCCCTGTTTCGTGCCTCCAAGCGAGTGAA
>PNEQ01046331.1:0-29144 GCA_003012365.1 Medauroidea extradentata
CTTAAGACTGCTTTTCGCATGGACAGCTATAGCTACTTATCCTTCTGCAGAATTAGTTCAACTAGCCGCTTGGACATTCTAACACTTGATGACTGAAGTACCAATCTTGTGTACAAAGAGGTTTTTCAATTAAAGTAAATATTATCAGTTACGAATAATACTCGCGAGCAAAGCCGCGGGGGACTGCTAGTAATAAATATAATAAAGTAATCAGTTCAGGAAAACTAGGAAGATTTGTATCAATTTTGATATTCATTTCCTGTAAGAGAGAATATGGAAATATGAAGATTTTAATAATAGCTGTATGTGTTGGCTATCATTTTGTGTACACAGTCAATTAGAACCGGTGGAGTTTCAATTGGTTCAATAAGTTGGCAATGCTCTAACTGGCGAATTTGTTGTTTTGTTAATATTGACAGATACAAAAGTAAGTAACAGAATGGAAAAAGTTATTTTGGCCTACTAATTAATTATGACAATTTCTACTAACCAATATGTAATTCGAAAACTAAAGTTTAATTCTGTAGCCGAAATTTATTTATTTTTTTAAATATTTCCTGGAGTATTCAGAACTGCAAAAGTTATAAGCTATATGTTTAGGATTAAAAAATGTTTTGACACTGGATTTCATTTTCACCTTTATACAGGGTGTTAACTGAACAACACCGACAAACTCCGGCAGGTGATTCCTTATGAAAAAACATGCCTAAATTATAAAATGCATTTTTCGCCTAAACGTAATACTAAGGGAGTAATGAGACTCTGAAGATCAAAATGTATAATCGTATTTCCCCAAAATATCGCAAACTAACATAAAAAACAATATTTTCTACACTTCTTAATGCTGTTGGGACCTCCAAACCACCAGCAAATACAACTTGATACCTTCCACCCATATGAAAATAATAGGGGTGGCTACCCTATAATTGCATACAACTATTTTACCGTCGGGATTTTCGAACATTTCAAGATGGTTTATTGAGTAATGACATCTGTGCAAAAAAAAGGTGCTCTTGTTGCAACTGTCTAGGACATACCGTTTATGCTCAAAACACATCTGAATATTCGCGTAGGCATACTGAGCCTAGAGCATAGGCTTTCCTGCAAACATTAATGTGATGTGTTCAGCGTACAGGCGATGGTGGACTTTCATTGTAAACAACAAGTACAATGCTGTTAAAGTTGCAGATAAATTTGTTGCTAGCATTCTGCGTATATGTCGTAGCAGTTGTGAACGAAAATAGTAGGTCCCAGGCAGCCGAAACATGTGCAAATGGTATTGTATTCGTCATGCGGGGAATAAACCAAACACGAATAACTTCGTGAGGTAATACTTGAAAAATAAAAGTAATAGTACAGTGTCAGTATCCATGTTGTTTCTCCAAAGTATGGCAACTACAACCGCCACGGTGGTCTAGTGGTCGCTATGCTTGTCTCCCTACAAGGCGATACGGTTTTGATTACCGCCGGGTGTCATGCCAATTTTCACATTTGGGAAACGTGCCGTTACGATGACGTTGGCCGGTGACTTTTATCGTGGATCTCCCATTTTCCTTATCCTCCGTCCCCAGTGCAACTCCATATTCACGCCATGTAACCCCTCTTTGGCTCTCAAAATCTTAAATGTTACGAGCCATCCTAATCTCTTAATTCATTCTGGCAGTATTCCTAAAAGAAATCCTGTATGCATGTTGCTGATTCGAAAGTAACAAATATGATTTTACGTTTGTGGCTGTTAATGTCTATATTTGTTTACTTTCAATACTTGTGCACAGTACAGTAGTATGCATGGCTATCACGCAATACTTTGTTTTTAAATGCATCTGACCCAGATCGCAACCCGCACAACTACTTCTGCTTGTGTATTGCAATTAGCCTACACGGCTCGACGCACACTGTATGTTACGCGTGCATGTTACTTTTTTAAGGAGTTTGGCGAAAACTGTTTATTTCGACAAGACTAAGCTCTCTGAACTGTTTTTGTGTTTGCAAAGTACACCCATGTTAAAATTAAGTGAATATCATGACCTACGACATTTTCAAAGGTGTAATACACCCAATGTATTGATGTATCGTGTGGGGATAGTAACGTTTATGCAAATAAATTACTTTTAAAATCCTGATTTTTGGGAGATAGCATGCTTTAGAGAAAACACATTGATACCGACACTGTACAGTTATTTTTCTATTTCAAGTATTACCTCACGAAGTTATTCGTGTTTGGTTTATTATCAGCACGACGAACACAATGTCATTTAAACATGTTTCAGCTGCCTGGGACCTACCTACCAACTGCTACAACATGTACGCAGAATGATAGAAACAAACTGATCTGCGACTTTAACAATACTTGTTTACGGTGAATGTCCACCATCGTCTGTACCGTGGTCTGTACGCTGCACACATCACATGGATGTTCACAGGATTGCCTACGCTCTAGGCTCTGTTTGTCTGCGCGAATATTCAGATGTGTTTTGAGCATAAACGGTATGTCCTACACAGTTGCAACAAGAGGACCTTTTTTTTGTGTTATAGAGGTCTCATTTCTTAATAAACCATTTTCACATGTTCGAACATCCTTACGGTAAAATAGTCCTATGAAATTATAGGGTAGCCACCCCTATTATTTTCATAAGGGTGGAAGGTATCAAGTTGTATTTGCTGTTGGTTTGGAGGTCCCAACAGCATTAAGAAGTGTAGAAAATATTGTTTTTTATGTTAGTTTGCGATATTTTGGGGAAATGCGTTTATAAATTTTGATATTCAGAGTCTCATTACTCCCTTAATATTAAGTTTAGGCGAAAAACGCAAAGTATAATTTCTGCTTGTTTTTTCATAAGGAATCACCTGCCGGAGTTTGTCGGTGTTGTTCAGTTACATCCTGCATAGCTGAAAAATGTAACAATTATAATTAACAGCATGCATTTTGAATGTCACTTTATTCTCCTGAAATAACTTTTCCATTTTGAAATCTAATGACCCGTAACGAGTAAAAAATGTGGAAAACGTTATGATTGAACCTTCGATTCAGTTAAGAGGCATATGCACCTGCAGCTAAACTTATTCACAGTATGTTATCTATGAAAAACAACATATGGTTAAAACTAGGTTTCTATCAATTTAAAAAATGCAACATGCTTAATAGGAACCTTTTTCTGGGGCCTCTCAAAAGGGCTAAAAACCAATTTTTTTTTCAGACAGCTGTAACTGGAAAAATACCACCCAGATTCATAAATCACAACGTTGGAAGCAATCTTTGAACTTAACTATAATCTTACCACAAATTAAATGGTAGGGTCGCCGTTTTAAGTCCTATAGGAACAACATTAGTAGGGAAACACTGCACGCCAGTCTGGCGCACCGCGAATATAAGCGATGCTGTTATCGTCGAGTGTGGAAAACTTAACCCTATCTCTTCACTGTCTCCGCGCATAAAACGCGAAAAATTACATCCGGTGTATAGCCCTCTTAATTTGTAACTTCCATTCCACCGCTAGACGGTGACAAAACGTAACTTAATAAACTTTGTTAAAGCAATTATTTTTAAACTTCGATGTTTGTTTTATTGTGCTATTATACATAACTACTTCTCACCTAGCTATTAATCTGAAACATAAGTTAGTTATTTTAATGTTTGAACAAATATTCTTTTAGACATACATTGCTTTTCTGTTAAATAGATCTGTGTGATCTTTGAACGGTTCCAGCAAAGGGAAAAAAATTTAAAAACTTCGAATGTTGCCGAATTTCAGAAAAAGCCCACAATAAAACAAAAAGCATGGGCAGGCAGACACTAGACATCAAGTCACCACCTTGAATCTTATTATTGTTCGCGTTTTTAATACTGGGAAGAAAATTTTAAACTAGCTATTATAGCGCAAATTCTATTTACTTTACGCCACAATACGGGTACCGCGGTTGAAGAGTAGGTGTATAATCACGCTGCAATCAGTTCAGCCAATTATGTACATAAAAATATTTGCTAGGCTGATTTCGTTGTAGCTATACGCTAATACTTCAACCATGAGACTAGTATTGTGCCGCAAAATTAGAATTTGCGGTGTAATCGCAGATTTTAGATTTTTCATCTCAGAATTTCAAAAAAGATGTTATTAAAAATAATCCTACATGGGGAGCGAAGTCGAGACCGAACACGAAGAGATATGAGTACAGGCAGGATAATCGTGGCGACTTCCAACATTTGCGGTGACATTATCATGTTTCTCATACGAAGCATACTTTATTACAGTGCAAATGTATCAGCTATAATTAAGGACTAAGTGATAGCTTCAATATCTTCTAGACTTTAGTCGATCCTGCTTCTATCCGGCAAGTTTAACAAGGGAGTAGCTTGAGGACGAAATTAATTTCATTTCCATGGGGAGGAAAAAGATACATCCCCGTCAATTAACTCAGTTGAGTGACGTGAGGAAGTTTACGGCCCTTGAACAACGCTTTCTTAAGAACTAATGAGGTTGAAGTGAGTTGAATTGACAACACAATATCCATGCCCGAGACGGAGGATTCGAACCCAGCAACTCTCGCTCCGTAAACCGACGCCTAACGATCAACGCTATGGACGCCGGCAACTCACTTAGGGTTCGAACCATGCGTTCCGTGTTCGGAAGCAGGACCTCGTCCACTGAGGTCGTCGAGAATGTACACACTTCAGGCGTGGAGGTAAATGCGAGTCGTGTAAGTCGGGGTCATTAGTAAATGCTACAGCCAACGATTTTTCGCGAAATGAATTCTGCAACAGTTTGTTTCACTGCCTTATGTGCACATATGAAACTATGCTTCATGCTTATCGGCAGAATGTATTATTGCACAGACGTGGCTCATTTTACTTGTGCCAACAGGAACAAGGTTGCTGCGACACCTCAGTCTGTGATTTGCGGGTAGAACCCTAGACGCTGAGAGTTAAAAACAGCCATCCACTGTCCATGATGCAGGGCGGCATTTGTGCACATAAGGCATTGAAATAAACTGTCGCAGAATTATTTTTGCGAAAAATCGTGGGCTCTAGTAAACGCGCATGTAAACTGTTACCGCTGACTTCAGCAAAGGAAGGGACGAGGCAGAAGCAGACACGCGAGCTAATTATGAACGGAGGGAAGGTCTAAACAAGCCGTGGGCGAGGAAAGCAAGAGCAAGTTCGGCGGAGCGTAGCGAAGAGGTCACGCTTGATGACCTTGACCCACTGCCGACCTGACTGCACACCGCGTGACGCGACTTGAAGAGCAGTCTCTCTTGCAAGACGTTTACTGTAAGAATTCATGTTTGCGCGTCTACGTATATGTCCGTAAGTAACTGTTCTGGGAACATATGTAGTTCCTTTCAAGGGAAGATTGAGAAAAACTATTATCTGTAGACGCCACGTTTTACTTTAGTCCAATGTTACGCCAATTGAAAGAAAAATAGTGAAAATGGCTAAAAATTGCGCTAGTGCATTGGTATTCAGTCTCCTCAAGGCAAAGGAAAAAATTACATCCTGGTGCCTGTAGTTCAATCCTTTGACGTTTGACACATGTGATAGTAACATACTATTTAAGAAAGATATCATTTGCGTGTTGTTGGACTTCAACGACCGCGATCGGCCGCGGGCTGTAAGGTCGACTCTTATTCGTCCACCATTTGCTTCATCGCCTCAATGTGCAAGGCACCCAACTGGCGTCTGTCTTCTCCTCGAGAACTTATCTTTAACCGTACTATACCTCGGCACAGCTGTCACGGGCGGTTACATTTTTCTTCGTCATCAAAAGAGTGAGTGAGGTATTTTGGTCAGAGCTTAACATAGATGTCTTCAGTGCTGGTGATGAGTGACATGATGTGAGTATCGAGCAGCGCCGAGATGAAATGGCGAGGGAAACGAGAGATCCTCGAGAAAACCCACCGACCAACGGCATCGTCCGATACAATTCCCACATGCGAAAATTCCGGTACCGACCCTGCCGGTACTTAAACCATTCGCCCACTGCGGCCCGGTCATCAGAAGAGAAACTTAGATATCTGTAAGGCGAGGAAGTGGGAGGGGGAGTATAAATCTGGAAATATTTTACAGAAACGCCGATCACCTCTTTAAAGCGATGGGTCCGTAATCCTGGGTTCCTCCCACTGGAAAAATTTGGATTTTAAGGTGTATTTCAGCGCTATTTAAGCCGTTTTCTTATCTTAATTTTTAATACACTGCTGGTAGAAACACTAATGTTTTATACAGTTTTTTAGTGTGAATAATAAATACAAATTTAATCTATTTTGTCTGGGTTAAAGGAAAGGTGGAGTCGTAATCCCTAATCTCTCCCCCATCTTCGCCTCTTGTCGTCATCACTTCACCAACCTCTTCTAAACGCAAGCTTGTTCTCTATACACTTCTTAGCTATAGTATTCAATATGTGTACGTTCAGGCTGTGTTCCGAATACTCCACATTAGCATTCACACTCGCTCTCGCAATCACACTCGCTTCCAGAATTCCTAGAAATCTTTTTTGGAATGCATACACACTCGTACTCGACTGTGAATACTGTAATCGTTTATATTGTGTATCCGGTGGTTTGTTATTAAACATTATAATTATTTTTGCCGTATCTGAGAATATACTGCACTCAAAATGTGGGAGCATGTAACAATAATAACTATTCTCTATGGAATACACGTAGAGTGAGCATAGAACACGCATTTACACACACTCGCTACCCGCACTCGCGCGCTCAACACGACCTCAGCAGTCGCCAAGCAAGGTTAATTTTTCTATGCGGTTTTCAGCGAGTTCTTTGAATTGACGCTGCGATCGCCACCGTCGCTGGATTTTGGCTGAGAACGCTATAACGGGCATTCAAAGAACTATCTAATTGATATGTATATGTATATTTATTTATTTTATACGAGAAATGGTTTATTTTGCAGACATACATTGTGAGTTTTATTTTTCCTTTCAATAGTTCCGCCCCTTCCCCCTCAATGCTTGTATAATGGTTAGAGACCTGAAAAATTCGCGTTTTCTTTTACTCACGTGCTAGAATTCCAGCAACTATAAGTTTGTGTCACTTTCAAAATTGGCCCTAGACTTATTTAACATTCCCTGGAAGTCGCTGAGCCAATAATTTAAATATACCTTAACGTTCCCTACACGACTGAATCAGGGAGAAGCTAATGAACAGTTATTTGCTTGAATATATAGTTGTTCTAGGAGGCTAGCATACACGTCAGTGAACCAGCGTATTTATCCCGTTTCTAAAAATGCCATGTAAAAGTCAAAATGTGCAAAAAAAACTTTTTATGCCTAAAAGGAAAACCAACTGTTATAGGCCTACCGAAATGAAATAATTCAGCACTAAAGAACAATGTCACGGGCTAAGCAAAGACAAGTAGAAAAACTGCTTTGATTTTTTTTTTCGTATTTAAATAAATACAAAATTTAAAAAAAATCCTAACTATCAGAATTTTTTAATACAAAAAATTAAGTGGTTTTTGTACGCGTCTTGTAGCCCGTGGCATTGTTTTTCAGTATGAATTACAGTGAAACCCTCTTAAGAAGTTTCCCATTTAAGAAGTTTCCTGCTTAATAAGACAAATAATTTTGCACCTTGTCTATATGAACATGTATAATTTAACCCTTTTAAGAAGTTTTCCTGCTTAATAAGCATTATTTCTTTCCGTCCCATCACAAATGTCTTAACAGAGTTTTACTGTATTTCACTGAAGTAAGTCATTTGGTTTTCTTTTTGTGTGTTTAAACGTTTTTTTTTCAAATGTATGCTTTGACACGCAATTTTACGCAAATTATGAAAGGTGTAAAAATGTATTACAGGAAGAAAAATTTTACGCCTGCAAAAGAAACAATATCTCGTACAAATATAAAAAATTGTTTTAAAAAATTCAAATTTTCGGTGAACCTATTGAGCGCATACTGAGGATAGCATTATTTGATTACGTACAGACGGTTCGGGATAAACTGAACTTTTAAGATAATTTGTAGTTTCCTTTAATTTTTAAATATAAACAAAATAAAGTACGTAACAGACAATGTGTATGTCTTTGTGTGTGTCATATATATATATATATATATATATATATATATAGCCAGACTCAAAAACTAACGGCTTAGGCCACAGTAAACAATATTTTTATAAATATTATTCTAGTTACGGTGGTTTTCAAAAGTGGTCATTTTACCGTGAACGAATCGGAAAGGCGAAGGAAGTGAGAATACAACTTAGAACCCCTCAGACAACGACAACGTCTGACAAGTTTCTCGCTTGCTAATGAAAAAGAGTGGATCCTCCGAAGGTCGAATCCGTATCGTCTTGATGAGAGGAGAATGTTCTATTACACCACGTCGGCTCCAGATCAGAGTAATTTTTGTTTCGTGGCTACTGAATTTTATTACTGCATTGCTGTATCTCTGGAACGCACCGCAATCCTCGTAAAGACGAGAGAGCATGTGAATCGCACGAGAAAAAGTACCGTGCATAGGCGAATTCGACGGTTAAGTGAGGGACTTAGCTAAATACGTTACTTTTCATTACTCGCATTGTTTTACGAAACACTAAAGCGTAGTTATGAGATAATTGAGGTAATATGAAATTTGAAATAATTCTCTCTCACCGTTTCTAAATAACTTCTAGTAACAGTTAACTCTAACAATTCACACCTAATCGTAGAGTGAAATATTTATGTTAAGGGCGCGGTCTATCGCAATTTTCATCACCATTATTTTATGTTTTATTTAAACCAGACATTTTTTCTTATTTTAGACACAAAATGTGACTAAATTTGACTCTTATGAAATTTTTTTACATGTCATAGTTTTCGCGTAATGGCTTGTTAAAGTCATATTTGGCATGTTTCCGTTTTAACGACCACACTAAAACCCACTGATACACCAAACTCAAAAAAATCACAGTGGATAAAGACATTACAGGCTACAATGACATGCTCTTAAAATTAAATTAAAAAAAAATTATTTGTATTTTTTTTTTTAAATATTGAATTTTTAAAGTTTTAATTTTGAGTTTCAGCATTTTTTTTCAAATTCAAATAATTTTTATTATTTATTTTTATGAGCATGTCATTGTAGCCTGCAATGTCTTTATCCACTGTGATTTTTTTTAGTTTGGTATATCACTTGGTTTTAGTGTGGTCGTTAAAACGGAAACATGCAAAATATGACTTTAACAAGCCATTACGCGAAAACTATGACAGATAAAAAATTTTCATAAAAGCCAAATTAAGTCTCATTTTGTGTCTAAAATAAGGAAAAAATGTCTGGTGCAAATAAAAAATAAAATAATGGGGACCGCGCCCTTAAGTGATTTTGTCAGCTATTCATTACACCCTTAATTTATTATACGAAAAGAAAAGAAAATCAAAACAGGTGACTCAGACTCCAAGAGGTGTTGAGTGTTCACTCGGGTGTAGGAAAAGTTGCCTACCCACCAGGCCAAGGTAGCTGCAACTGTAAACATTGGGTGCATGTAACCATTTACTCAGTGATTTAAGTGGGGGTCTTCGAGAGTTGTGCTGACAATAGTGCTGTGCTGTTTTGTCTTACTACGATTAACTGATTATTTTCTGTGGAATATATAGTCACTTTTCGGTCACAGTAACCACACTGAAAGCGACAACAGGATGCAAACTCCAATTTTTCACGATATGGATGCCTTCAACGCACCATAACTATATTTTACCACTTCACCTAAAATGGCTTCTATACAGTTCTGAATATTCGTGATGGGCCTACAGTGTCGCATGTCAACTTTCTTCCTTTCACGTCAGCAAACCTCTAGCAAAATTTGGCCACATATTTCTGAAACACGTCCTGTATAACTGCATGACAGCGGGAGTTGAATAGACTGGAGAAGTTGTTCGGCGAAAGTAAACATTGCGGCGAGAGGATAACTGGCCAGCGGGGTGCCGCAGCGACCTTGAACGGTGGGAAAACAATCTGCGGGCGAGGGAAAGTAGGCCATGAAGAGCATAAGCGTTCCTCTCGTCTGGGAGAAGACCCCCTCCCCTACCCTCTTCTTTTCCCATTCACCAAACCGCAACACGGCTCCACCACTTAGCCACATCCTCCGGTGCTTGGAGCATACGTGGCCTGCCTGCAGATGTGCTTTGATTCTCATCCGTGGGAAATTTTCCTACACTTCAAAGAAAGTAGAGCGCACAGGTTGTCCTGAAACAACCGCATAATAAGCACTCCACACGAATACTGGGCTGAATAGGAGACGAAAATGTTAGTGGTAAAATGTTGGACGAGGACATTTTATATGCATAATGTGGCAACATATCACTGTAGTTAATCCCCTCTTGCGCTCCATAGTTATCTTACTATTCTTACTACGTACTACTGTTCTGACCTGCATATTATGGGTGCACGTTCAAGTCCCGAACAGTCGAAATACTTGACGTAACGTACGTAAAATAATACGTAGACGTGGAAACTTTATCCGTGCAGTGTTGCCACGTTGTGTACGTAAAATATCGTCGTACAACGTTTTGTCAGTTATATTCTTGTCTCAAATTTAGCATAGGATTCGCATGGTGTGCTTACGCCTTTATTTCTGGCCATCCGGTATAGCAAAAGGTAATAGCCATGTATAATACCGATCGTATATGTGTAAATATAAACATGCGATAAAAAACCATCTCCCATCAAATAACCGATTATTTGTTCCTCAAATGTATTCTTCTACCACAATTATTCTGATGTGGCTGTTCACAGTTAAGTGATTATTTTTTTAGGGGCCCTTTCCTCCCCCTCCCCCTTCCCAAATAGGCTTTATACGCGAATAACTAGAGGCCCTGAAACATCGTGAATTTATTTGCGAGGACGTTAGGTTACGAAATCCTGTACGCGTTAAATAGTTTCGAAAACTGAGTCACGGTTAACAAAACTCTTCCTTGATGAGTGTGAACATGCAGCTGCACGAAAACACTTACTGACTCCCGCGTCAGAGTGTCAGATGCATTGTACAATTGGTCACTCACATTTGCCAATAAAAAGCAGCTGAAAACAGTGCACACACAGGAGGTGGCCATGCCATATTACACACGCAAACAATTGAAGTTAGTGTATTTAAACCCTTGTTGTATGAAGGATTATGCCCGTGGTCACTGTACCTTCATAAACGTTGTTTCCACCCATGTATTTCACACGGATTTTGAAGCGCGGTAGAGTAAAAATTATCTATTGAATGGCAGATGTGCCGTGTTTACCTTAGTCTACATTGCTTGTAGAACAAATTTTTGTGAACTTCACAACATGAATGCGTTTTGAAATACATTTCTGTGTGTACCGACATCACCTACTTTTTGTGCATAGAATCCACTATTGAGCTAACAGTGCATTGAACATTTTGTGTTCAAATTTGTTTGTTTTATTACTATTATCAAGCAGTTGCACATCGTCAGTGACGTACAGTACATATGCATAAATAAACAATCCGTATATTCAGGTTAGTTCGCTAGGTTTATCTACATAAACAATTATTTAACCACATAATTTACACTATGCAAATATTAACCATGGCCTTTTTACTCATGAAATGTAACAGTAGTAGCAGATTTATTTCCCTTGCCTTTTCTATCTTTACACCCGAATGCAACGCATGTTACCGTTTTCATTCAAACCATTCAAACTGTTCAACAGTATCAATACCATTACAGGTGCTTACGAAAAACATTACTCGATCTACTCGTTAGAGTGGACATTTCTAGTACGCAATTGTAAAGCCGTATGCGTATGTTGTACTTGTATAGAAGGATATTCTGCGCTGTTCTAACCTAGTCTTATAATATCAGTCGTTTTTCCTCAGATTTTGCAGCACATACTACTATTCGAATGTATGTGGGGTCTAAAAATAAACCGTTATAAACATCTGATGACTGGATAGATCTAATCACGTGACCACTGTATTCGTCTGGATCTATTTCGGGAAATGATGGATAACCGATATCAGGACGGCTGGAGCCGGCAATAGAGACCGGGTCCTCTCGAATGCAAGGAGTCCAATGTGTTATCGTTGTGCCTTCTCGCTCAGTCCTAATGTAGTAGTGTTACTGACAAATAAAATGTATACGTCTTGTATACGGCTTGTTCCCGAGTTTTTTTCAGACTGGTGCCAATAACTCAAATATTTTTTAACCAAAAGTTTTGAAAAATTTTGAGTCAATGTGCAATCACACGATGCATAATACTGTAGACGCGTTTTTTAAAATAATGTACCATTCACCAGCAATTAAATAATGTACCGTTCGCCAGCAATTAAATAATGTACCGTTCGCCAGCAATTAAATAATGTACCATTCGCCAGCAATTAAATAATGTACCATTCGCCAGCAATTAAATAATGTACCATTCGCCATCCAAAAAAATTATTTCCTTCATTTTTGCATATTTTCACGACGAAAAACGTGGTATTCTGGGTTATGAAATCTAAAAAACCGTTCAGTATAATTCTACAAAAAAATTCAGCTCAGCTACAAATTATAACGTATAAGTGTCAAAACTGTGCAGCGAAATTTTGATATGTGTATTAGGTAGCAATAAAAAAATATTTTCGAAATCACTGCGAAAATCCGTAACAAGGCCTTAAGTGGCACATGGCCATTTTGGTGTGTATGTTTATACATAGTACACTAACTACTCCGGACGCGGCTTTGCCCGCATAAAATCTTTTAAAGAAAAACTGTATTGATTGCTTGTCGTGTTAATGAGATATTGAAGACATGGCAAAAACACATTTTGCCTCCAAGCAATATGATACGTCACCAGGTTTATGAGATATTGAGGATATCGGGAAAATTCAAGTTTACCCTTTTAGCCCATTAGTGGGTGCCTACGTCGCAGGAGGAAGATGGGAAGATATTTTGGTCAGCGCTTAACATCGAGGTCTTTAGCGCTGGTGAAAGGTGATATGAGGCGAGTACGGAGCTGCGCCGGAATGAAGGGGCGGAAGAAACGGAAGATCCCCGAGAAAACCCGCCGACCAGCGGCATCGTCCGGCACTACTCCACATGTGAAAATCCGGGGACAGACTCCGCTGCAAATCAAACCCATTTCGCAAGAGAACGTCACGCTTTAATTTCTATACGTAAAATAGAAAATTAACACTTCTGCCAGCTGTCACTATTATGTGCGTATGTAACAGCAGTTCTCCGTCGCCTTGCGTTACACTGGATTCGAACCAAAGCCTCCTACTAGTGTTCCAAACAACTACGCCAGATAGGCCATCATAATTCTTAAGAAATTAAATGTGTATAAATAGACCCGTGCCCAAAGAGATATTAGTATCAATCGGACGCAAATTGCAACAACTTGCAATGTTATTTATTGTGGTCGTACTTGCTTTTCGGGATTTCTGGAACATTTTACATCTTTCCATGCCCTAAATTGTCGAATTTTGAAAAATAATGAAATAGCTTTAACGGTTTACGTATACTTAATTCCTATTCTAAAATCATTTAAATATCTCAGCAGATTTAAGAGATACAGAGGACGAACTGAAACCACGTTTTTTATATGTCCTTAGATGTTGAATTTCAAAAAATCCTGAATGTACAGTACTTTTTAACGATATGCGTAAGCATAATTCACAAGCAGAAATCACGTAAATATCTAAACGGGCTTAAGAGTTATCTAGGATTGATTGAAAACACATTTTACTGCTTTTCACCCCCTAACTTTTGAATTTCAAAAATTAAAAAATTAAAGTAATATGCATTTTTGTAAAATTTATTCGGAAGCAAAAAATAATCTTGATACATCGACTGGTTATCGAGGATTCATTGAAAATACATTTCAAATGTTTTCACCCCCTTAATTTTGAAATTCAAAAAATTTTTCTTGGTGGATGCCTACGTCATAAGGGGAAGCCACCCTTAAAATTGCATGTCTCTAGGTCCAGAGGTTTGGGCTGTGCGGTGATGATTGAGTGAGTGAGTGGGGCACTTCACTTTATATGTAACGATGTATATGTGTGTGTGCCTACACGTTTGTTTGTAACGTATGTTTCGTAATCATACATTCCACTGCGATTCATATCTGGCGAGTTGTGCGTGCATTCGCGAAGGTTTGTGACAAAAAATTCTATGTATAGGGGAATGAGTGGGGGCAAAACAGTACGGGAGGCAGAACGAGGTAACTATAACCTGATTTATTTGCTTGGACATACTCCACTGCGAAATAAATGTCTGTCAAAGAAAACTAAAAATAAGACAAGAAAACATCAATAAGCAGAGTATGCTTTAGTCAATAGGATACATACACAACATGAAATTCAAAAACTGGAATCGGGTCAGATAAAACAAGGAACAAACAGAAAATAAATGAAATAACAAAAATGAAAAAAAGAAGAAAATTAAGTTGACATGCGACACAACTATGAGACAAAACAAAAACGCAGTAGATATAAGACACTAACACAAATACAGCAAACGACACAACGATGAGACGAAACAAAACACAAATATATCAGACACAAACAGAAAAAACAACAAACGACAAAAACGATGAGACGAAACAAAAAACAATAGTTTTCCAAACAGACAGTATTAACGACGTTTCGGGAACTGGAATCTGTTCCCGTTCTCATTATCATTTTTTGATTTTTATTTAATTTATTTTCAATTTGTTCCATGTTTTATCTGACCCGATTCCAGTTTTGGAAATTCATGTTGTGTATGTATTCGGTTGACTAAAGCATACTCTACTTATTGATGTTTTCTTGTCTTATTTTTAGTTTTCTTTTACAGTCATTTATTTCGCAATAGTGTGTGTCCAAGCAAATAAATCCAGTCATGCACTCTCATTGCACAGTTCTTTCAAAGGATAACCATAGTTTATAGCATTAAATTGAAATGCACCTTAACGAAGTCGCTGAGTATTACATCAACTGGCGAGTCGTTGCTAGGAGAGGTCAGACCACATCTTGGCCGGCTGTCTAGCCAGATATCTCGGCACGAAGAGTGCGTGCACGCACGCTGTCTGGGCGTGGCAGTAGGGGCGACGGCAGGCGCGGCACGCCTGGGAGCCTCGCCTTTGGCGACGTCTGCCGCTGCTATGAGCAAACTCTCTTATTTGCAGTCAGGGCACGCTTATGGTTAGAGATGATGGTTTATCGCTACGGACTGGAACATTTCGCGAATTCAATGACCTGTAGGCTAGTATCAATTGTACTATGCATAGGCTACTTAAGCCCCGTCTATTCGTTCATTGTCTGTTCACCTGAGTAGCAGCTAGTGGACAAATATTCGGGGCTTGAGTATGCATAGAACAATAGATTCTAGCCTACAGGTAATTGAATTCGCGAAATGTTCCAGTCCCTATTTATCGCGAGAAAACTTGACTGTTTGCTGAATTTCAACACACGTTCAGCTTACCAGAAGATTACTGGCTTTAGCTTGTACTTGAAGCTGTTACTCTATTTGACTGAACCAATAAGAATCCCGACATTGTAATGTTTAATGTCTGTTATTGGTCTGCAGACAGCTACTTTGTATATCACCTAATCATTAGGGCCTGGTAGATTTCGCGAAAAGATTTTTGCACCACTGTGTTTCAGTGCCTTAAATGCGTACCTGCATCACTGCTTTGTGGTCAGTGATTGGATGCCTTAACATCCAGCGTCTGAAGATTAAACCCGCAAATCACAGACGTGTTGTGTCACAGTTATCCATGTACTGATTAGCACAGTCAAATGAAGAATAACTCTGCACAAAAACACTCTGCCAATAATCATGAAGCAGGTGTACACGGAAGACGCCGAAACAAAGTGGGGCAAAAATATTTTCGCGAAAACTACCGGGCTCTACTAATCGTTAGGGCCACGATTTTGTCGCGAAAAGATTTTTGCCCCACTTTGTTTCAGTGACTCACGTGCACATCGGCAGTTCTGTTTCAAGGTTATTGGCAGCGTGTCTATGTTCAGACATGTTTCTCATTTGACTGCACCAATCAGAATAAGATTATTGTGAGTCTGTATGTCTATAATTTGCCAAGGCCAGTGAGAGTAAAATCATCCAATCACAGACGATGTAGCAGAGCTGCAGGTGTGCACATGACGCATCGAAACCAAATGTTGCAAAAATATTTTCGCCATAAAATCGTGGCTCTTCTAATCGTATATGTTGCAAGAAACTACGTCGTTTTCAAGGGTATGTTGGCACAAAACATTTTCGCGATATACTATAATCTCTAATTATGGTTCTCATGAGTTGTTTTTATTGATTAATATTTTTGTTTTTACCTTAGAGCGCTGCTTCCTTGGCCAGAGGAAGGGTGAACATATATCTGTTAGATAATTGTGCCTCAGTCACCTTTCACGACATCGCTTTCGGTCGAAAACGGATTTCTGTGTTGAGGAGGGAAAGACACTGCTATAAAATGCAAACGTGAAAAAAAAAAAAAAAAAAAAAAAAAAAAAAAAAAAAAAAAAAAAAAAAAAAAAAAAAAAAAAAAAAAAAAAAAAAAAAAAAAAACACATAACATATTTTACTGTGTTTCAAATGGATTTAAAAAATTAATTTGCTCGCAGTTGTCAGGTTACTAAACAAACAGGCTACAAGATCCTGTAGCAATATGAGTCGCTCTCTGATAAACAAAACCTAGTCTTTCTCTCGCCACGCTCCAGTGTAAAAAGTCTACATTATTTTCAACGTAATATTTTTAATTCTATATTTGTACCGGATATTTTTACTTGTTATTTTAGACATAAATTGTGACAAAATATTACTCTTACGACAATTTTTATCTCTCATAGTTTTTGCGTAATGACTCGTAAACATCGAAATTTGTATTTTACGGTTTTATGTACGCCACTAAAACCAACCGACATACCATACTGAAAAATAAATTTTTAGAGAATAACGGTGTTGTAGGCTACAACGTCTCCTATATGAAAACAAAACAATTTTATTTATGTGTTTGTAAAAAAAAAAAACTCTTGAATTCTGTAAATTTTAATTTAGAATTTCAGTATTTTTTTAAATACAAAAACATTTTATTTTTAATTTTAGTTATGGAATGGTAACGGCTACCAGACTATTCGAAAATTGTTCAGCACGCGTAATTCATGCCAGCTTAAGAATAGCATTCAACACCTGTGTATACCCATTTCAGGCCCTCCATTTATACCTAAAGTTTATTTTCACGCTGCCGAAAATGTTGTAAATGGGTGGTTTCGAGGACCTTTTTAGAAATGAAACACCTTGGCGCAGAATATTTTCAAACGTACAGGCGTGTACAGCACACTTTATCTTCAGTATTATGTTATAAAATGATAGGGTCGCGGCAGAACTAAGATATGAAGGCCAACGTTGTTGATTGATGTCAATACATGTATGTTAAGTGGTAAAAGTTGTAATTTTAGTGGAGGGTTCAGCTCTTTGTATACCGAACGTAAAGATTCGCGCTTCGCTGAATTCTACATTTGGATTATGTTTCAAATATTGTGTTGGCCGAAACGATTTGTTTATTAGTTTCTACTTTTTTTTTAATTCCGAAGTTTTTCTTTTTTAATTTAACTACATCACAATTAGGAATCAATTTTAATCCATTGTTATAGAGAAATTGAGAAAATGGAGGGAGCATTTAAAATACAAGTTAAAAACGTCGAGCAAAATTTACTGAAATAGTCCTCTTCTGTGACAAGTGCTTTCTTCTCAGTTATATTTTTCTATTCTACACAAAGTGATTATATTTCATGTATAGTTAAGTTAACATAGAGGTACTTATTAGCATAATTTCTTGTTGTGTACTGACAAAAATACTTGGAAATAAAATGCGATGAGTACTGACATGTCATCATTTCTGTTACAGTGAAAATTTTTGCATCGGCGATCAGCGATCTTTCCATTAAAGTCTGCTGCAATTTATTTGTAATGTGTTTAAAAAACATATTTTTTACAGTTTTGTCTGCTGATATTATTGGACTGCATTAAATACTAATATGAAAAGCTCCTTTTTTCAAATAACCGAACAAATATAAATCTTGGACGATGTAGTACCGTAGTTTTTGTTCTGAAAACTATTGAAAAATATATCCACGATGCTTAGAAAAACTACAGTGTCAAATTTCCTGAATGATTTTAACTTTTTTGCATGTCCTGTTTACAAAATTAAGAAATCTATCGAAAATCGACTTGTTTTTTCTATGCCCACTTATTTTTCCATGTTACAAGGCTTGACGCTTCCCCTTCAGTAAGATAGTATAGTAATTGGCCATATGGCCTGTATTCATGAATCCGAGAGTATGAAGGAAAAGTGAATCCTATCATGCTGTGTTATAGCGACCTTAATAAGACTGGTTGTTAGGAACAGTAATACACGTATCTGTGTTGTGCACATGGGCTCGAAGTTTTAACACTAAATATAATACAGTAAGAGCTTGTAAAAAAAAAACACACACTACCTTTTGTTAACTAAAGTGCTCAGAAACTGTTCGTAATTTTAAAATGTGTATTCTGTAATATATTGTTATTACGATTTTCTCAATTTTGTTACTTTTTCTATTAAACTTTTAACTACTTATTTAATTTGGTTACAATTATTTTATAGTAGCCAATAAAGTAAAACTTAGATTAACTTACAAAACGATACCAATTGATATATATATATATATATATATATATATATATATATATATATATATATTTCGGCGCGTTAAGTTTCTGCAGGAGAAAAACTACAAAGTAATGTCCACGGCATAAAAGTAAATGTTGAAAAATTAAGTATGATTTCTCAGATAGGTTTTTTTTTGTCCTTGTAGATTGCTCGTAGATAACTGCTACAATTTCTTTGTGATAACACGGCTTGTAATCAAACGGCCGCCAACACCTATATCCCTCGCAGTTCGGAATGCGAACTGTTGGCAACGCAGTAAACAGAGATTTCTTTAGACAGGCAGTTACAACAAGAGCTCGAGTAGATAAGATAAGAAACAGACCCGTGTTCAGGACATGGTGGGTGGCGTAGTGAAGGCAGGCGCATTGCGTAGTCGTGCGAACAACTGAGCTATCTCTCGTGCGACAATAGGCCGCTGTGGTTACAGACAGGCACAGGCAGCTTCACTGGGCAGGCAGGAACAAAACCCTTATTTTGCGATTTACAGTACTATAGGTCGTTCGGGATAAAGTGAGCACTAAATATTTTACCTTTGAACAATATCATTAGCTATTACTGTTTATAATTCAACATTAAGGGGCCCGCCTCGTTGCACATGTGTTCGTGTGAGTGAGGTATGGTGCTAAGGGTGACGTCGTATGGGCCATACAACGGTGCGTCGCCTCTATGCGAAAAAAAAAAACCAAAATTCTTATGGGATTTTAAGTACTAAAGTCCAATGCACTACCCTTAAGTGGTTGCACATGTATTCGGCTAGTATATTTTCCGCTATAGCAGACTGAAAATCCCATTTTAACCCATTTTGACGTGTCCTAAAAGGGGATTTCTAATACGTGTGTTGTCTTGAAAGTACTTAAGGGCAGTCGTCTGAAGTGTGTGTTCTTTTCGTAGAGAAACGGCGTGAACACACGTGTATTAGTTTCGGTGTAAAACATTTTCTTCAAACACGCTGCAGTGTGATTTTATGGCAACGAGGTGGGCCCCTTAAGGCGCCCGCCTACTGGCCGTGTGTTTGTGTGAGTGAGGCACGGCGCCAAGAGCGATGTTGACAGGCTCATCTGGTGCGGTATCGCCTCTACCACAAGACACTGAAACTGTGTGCAGTAGTATTGTAGATCACTCGCCTGACTGACACTTTCAGTGGTGACCCCATCTTTTTATAGGTGGAAAGTTTTAAGCTAAGTCCATTACATGCTCCTAGAGTAGTTTCACACGAATCCTGCGAGTACTTTCTCAGATATAACAGGTTGAAAAAGCTGTTTTTAGCCATTTAGAGGAGCTCCGAAATGATTTTTCTAATAGACGTGATGCTTTGAAACGACTCTTCAATCATCGTTTGGAGTGTATTTTCTTTTCGTACATTGACACATTGGGCACATGTGGAATAGTTTCTTAAAAAAAACGTATTTTCGAACACGCTGCAACGCTTTAAGCGCAGGTAGGCGAGGTCCTTAACTATAGTTGCTTATTGCTTGTATGGTTGGTAGCGAATTTACACAACATAGTTCCGTGTATTTTCCTATCTGAATGCAACCATACTGAAACAAAAACCAACCGAAATCGACATACTTTTATTTTATACAATTACTAATTTTTTTTATCAAACTATATAGGCTCCTGCCAACTGCAAAATTTATCTTACGCGCGCAAGCATTAGGTAACGTGTCCGAAGAGGTTAGATATTTCCCATCGCTAGCCATTACGCGCGGAAAGATACCCGATGAATTAGCAGAAAAATAGAACTTTAGCAGGGCATTTTTTGAATGCTCACTCTACCCCGAACCGCCTATATAACAGTATCACAATATAATCACTATGTAATACTGCAGTGTTTTAATTAGGTTTTGGAAAAATTATAATCGCAATTTAAGTTGAAACATAAAACAAAATATTTACAATACCGCAAATGTAAAACGCGGAGTTTTCACTTTCAATTTTAAAACTGGCTTGCGGATTTGTGTTGGTACCATTGTCAAGAAGCGTTTACGAAAAGTAACCTGCCATACTTGGAGTTCTCGGTTACATGACCGTGATGACAATGGACACTTGGTTTATGCGAAAAATAATTTTACACCATCTTCTTTCGATACTTCAAGTGCACATCTGCAGCTCTGCTCAGAGCCAGCTGGAGTACGGTTCGAGTTGTGCAAGTTCTGTTGTTGGATAAATATTTTTAGCACTTTCGTTTGACACACTCGAACATTTCTTATGCACCAGGCGTGGACTTGTCTTCATTAATGATGAATATAGTCTGTCCCATGAACGAGTGTTAATTAACAGTTCTGCTTGAAAGGTATTTTGTGGTCTGTTGTGCATTGTTCTTTGGCCATCAGGATTTTCTATGCAGACATCTTTTCACCGTCAATCGCCACTCTAGCAAGTTAGTGCATAGTTTCACGAAAAAATCTTTTATTTAGTTTCTGAAATGGTACTTATCAACTGTCTAAAATAAGTGTACTCGATATTCATTGTGGGAGGCTAGCGATCTGACCACTAAACCGCCGGAAAAACCACTTCCAAGTCCTGAACAACAAGCAGGAGTGACAAACTGGCGCGAGGTAAATGCCGTGACGCGCTGGTGTTATTGCGCAAGGTCGTTCCCTGAGCAGTGCCTAGAGATGACGTAGCCAGACGCTTAGTGAACAAACAAGACTCATACACTGACTGTTGTAAGACGTGTTCCCGGAAAGCAATACGTAGCCAGCGACAGAATAATACAACATTTATTACTCTGTCTGCATGACAGTCAATACTCAATATATAATTAACATTTTCACGCACAGTGCACGTTTGGCCCGTATTTGTTCCGTATAGAATATGCATGTTCGAAAACTAATTATATCTTACCTCCACACCTGGCAGAAACGCCGATATATCGTATGCTGGTTGAGACAGTTTTTCAACTTCACATTGTCATTTTCTTAAACTTTATTACTCGTTCCAAATGAAATTGTATATAACCTTTCCGTGCAAAATAACATTGTAATACAGGCTATAATAAATATAATAAAGCTAAAGTAATTAATAATTTCAGTAATTAGGTTTAATATTCTGCCTGGTTTAGACATAAATTAGTGGAACATAGGTATGATGTTCTCTATATATTATATGATTTCTGGAGTGTGTGCGCAATTTAAAGAACTAATAACTTCCTATGTAAATGAAAATGTTTTCATTTTCCTTTGACTATACTCCCTTCAAAAGTATGCAATGTATTATTAATTATTTTTTGAAGGTTGCAGTTTTAAAAAAAATTTACCTGTTTATGTTTTAATTAGAGCCACGAACGTTTCGCGAAAAGAATTTTGCCCCAGTGTGTTTCAGTGCCTTACGTTCACATCTGCAGTTCTGCTTAGTGATTGGATATTTTAACTCTCACGTGTCTTGTGGTTCTATCCGCAAATCACAGACATGTGATGCTGCAGTAATCTTACTGTGATTGGCAGTCGCTTAAGAAGTGATCCGAGTGAAGGCGCTAGTTTATTTCAGCACTTAGAATGATAATACTTTTGCTCAGCTTATTCAGTACTAAATAGCCCATTCGCCTGTGTCTTGGAAGGAATTTGCGTGTATGTGACTATAATTCCATTTTTATTGCATTTATATCCGTCACTAACACTTTCTACGTCATCAAAGCCATTGAGCTGTGGGTATAATGTTTTGTGGTCGAGATAGGCCTACAGGTAATGGAAAATACACATGTTTCAAAAACATGTCCTGCTCTCTACTTCTCCACTCATTTGCCGTATATCTAATGCTTAACATGATACAACTTACAGAGCCATTATTAATTACCAGCCAAGTTTTGGACATTCGCCAGGTTCCGTGGGAAACTCTTCCAACTACTAAGACGGACTTGCCAAAACACGTCATTCTATTCGGTTAACATCCATCTAATTTCTTAGGAATCTGACTGCTCAAAGATTTTTACACACACTTTGTTTCAACGCCTTGCGTGCACACATGCAGCATTGCTTCGTGGCGAGTGATTGGAAATCTTGGCATTGTACCCGCTGATCACAGACTAAATAGTAATACAGACGCAAAATGACGTTGTGGTTCGTTAGGTGTTGGCGAACTCCGCCGCTTATTGGCTGCCCGAGACTTTTGACGCCAGCTCCGTGTCTGATAGGTTCCTGCAAGTTACCGCAGGTTTCCTATTGGCCTAGCTGCCGGCTACCAGGGCAGCTGCCTCACGCTGATTGGCCGTAGGTGTTTCCGCCATGTTGCTGGCCAGGGAAGTCATTTTGCTGGCGTGTGTGACTGAGTTCGCTGGCCTACCGGTTATTTCGCTTCTGCATTCCTAAATATTCTGTGGACATGTGGTGTCTCAGTAGCCTTGTCGTGATTGGAACAGTCAAATAAGTGATGCGACTATACAAAGACACGCTGCCAATAACCACGAAGCAGAGCTGTAATTGTGCACGTAAGGTATTGAAACATTCTGTGGCAAAAAATGATTTCGCGAAATTCAGGAATCCCTAGGCATCAGCTTTTAGAAACAAAACAAGTGGGTTCACCAGTTCCACTGTTCGACAGCGCTCAGCCCATACACAGCCAGCTATTTAAAACCGACAACAGAAGAAAGGTTTGAGGCATAACTCAATGTAGAATACAAACTTCGTGACATTATACAGTGAGTCTTGCTGTGTACGATACCCGCTGTGAGTAAGCTTGTGTGCGCAATGACATCAGAGGTTAAGTCACGTGCAGTTTCTGCAAGTGGTTTCAAGTTCATCAGCCACACGTCCTGAATGACTGTGTGCTTGCAGCAATTTAACTATACCAGTTAGTAAAAAGGAGGTATACCGGAGGTAATCAAGTGATACGGGCTTGGGGTAAAATTGACATGATCTGTGGTGCATCAGCTAAGAAACGGATAGTCGAGTCCCGAAGTCACCTCATCCGCGAAGAATTGTTTCCATCTCTTACTATCATATGTGACAAACTTGGTCAATGCTAGAGACATACACATTTCGCGTTATTGGCAATAGGCCATACTCATCCAAACACACTCTTTAACGTTATTGGCTGCGGGCCTTCTTATCTTTGTGTGTCAGCTTTAAGGAAAGAATTCGTTTTAACAATTGACTTTGCACTTTATTATTGGTTTAAAAATTCCTTCAGACGCCACACATACTGCCGGTCGGGCAACAGCAGAAGACAGGTTAGCACTCAGTAAATTGGAATCCAAGTCTGCTGTCAGATAACAACTCGAAATTTGCAAGTCTGTAGTCGTAACTAGAGACCGGAAATATTCGCGGGTTCACTGACCTGTAGGTTAGCCTTCAATAATATGTGTGTACTGAAGCATACTGCAGTTGTTCATTAGCTGCTCGCTGACACAGTGCAATGGGCCTGCATTTAGTTACATTGTTATTATTAGTTCAGCAACTTTCAGGAGTTGTCAAATAATTCAACGGCCAATTGTGAAAGTAGCACGAACTCACAGTTGCTGGAATCCTAGCTTGTGCCTGAAAGAAAACGCGAAATTTTCAGGTCTCTAGTCATAACTATAGGGACCTGAAAAATTCGCGTGTTCTTTTGGGCACAATGTAGAATTCAAACAACTGTAGGTTCATGTCACTTTCGCAATTGGCTTTAGACTTATTTGACACCTCCTCGAGGGCGATGATCCAATAATAATGAAGCAATCTAACTGCAGGTCCACTAGTGTGGTATCACTGTGTCATTCAGCGAGCAGCCAATAAAGAGCTGTTGTCTGGTTTAGTAAGCATATGTTCTTGGAGCTTAGTCAACAAGTTAGTGAATCCGAGAATTTTTCCGGTCTCTAGTCATAACTTAATGCCTTGGTTGCCCGTAATAAGATATTAACACTGGTTCTTTTTTTAAAAGGCTAATAAAATAATGATTCTGACAATCTTAAGTACTGGTTCGTAGCAGGAAGCAGGATGACACGTACATTTGATGCAGTGTATGCTCTATGTTCGGGTACGGCAGAGCGTGTTTGTGAGCTGGAGGCGTATGGCCGACCTTGTAAGCTGTGTGTGGAGACGACTGATTAGCAAGCAGCAGCTCTTGTCAGAGTTGTTAGCGTCTCTTACCGCAACGTCCCATACATACTCTGGTGTCCATCACAGCTGGTACTGTGCTGCGACAAACAGACCACTTGGCTTGCATTATCTCCCCTATTTTATTTTTTCAAACCACAAAATCTCCACGCCATACGGACATCAACTGTAAATAATAATCTGGGGGGCCTATTCGGTAACTTTGTCAGTCCCTTATATGCAGGGACAGGAATTTTTGACGTAAAGTTTTTTGCCCCACTTTGTTTGAGTGCCTTACATGCGTACCTGCAGCTCAACTTCAACTTTTTTTGCAGAATCGTTATAAATTTGTCTGTGCCTATCAGTACACGGATAACTGCGACACATCACGTTTGTGATTTGCGGGTTTACCTCAAGACTCTGGGTGTTATGACATCCTCTGACCACAAAGCAGAAATGCAAGTGCGCATCTGAAGCACTCAAACAAAGTGGTGCAAACATATTTCTGTGTCTACTTATATGACTTTTATACACAGACATTTACTGGGTAACTATCTTTATGACCAAAATTCGTATTCTGTAACCAAAAATGGCACCGTGACTGTCTTTTGAAAGTCTCGTAACTCTCTTAATTTAAATATCGGTATCTAGGATGGTGTTACGAGAGAAAGTTCATGAAAATAGCCTACATATTTAGGATGTGTTCTGCGACAATCTTCGTTGGGGAACACATCTGACTGAAATGTTGCTTGTATGTAGAAAGAAATACATGATTTTATTTTCCCTTAAATTTGTAGTACGTTTCATAATTTACAGCTCTGTGTATATTAGTTTTTTCTGCCTACGCAAATGACAAATTCAATTACAACACGTGTCTCTTGGCCGGAGATACTAACATAGTACCAGTGCTGCCATCTCTTGTAAGCGTATTTTAAGTGTAACACATTATTTTTCTACTATATGCAAGTTGATGTTATAACTTTTAACATCGGAATTGTAAAACGGAACAAATAGTAGGTACTTATATTATTTAAAACTGAATTCACGTAATCGGTAGTTAAAAACGAACTGCGGAAAGCTGAAAAAAAATATAATTTAATATGACGTATGAAGTTTTTCAGAGCACAGCCTCCGTGTTGCGAAGAATATTGAGATTATGGTAAAATAAATATGTAGGAGAATACGAGTCACAAATGACTATCTTATTCGCAGTCACTCTCGAAAGTCAGTCACAGGCGACGACTTTATCGGAGGTGAAGTAAGGTATTAGACCACAAGGTGTTGGGAAGTGAGTTCTCAAAGTAGTTTCGTCTATGACGTCTTATCATAAGTCTAATTTATCAGAAACTTGCAACACATGGCTACTTTCTCAACCCTTCTTACATCAGTGTGGCAAATTGGCAATACATTTTTTACTGTCAACGATTACGGCAATTGTTCACAATGTACTGATAGAAGAAATCACTGCAATTTATTAGAGATGCTCAAATATCCCGAAACCATTACCATCGCCACATTTTAACATCCAATCTTTATTTTAACGTCCCTAACTTATCCATAATGTGAGTGAGCTTCGGTTTAAATTACGTAAAATTGTGGCAGAGAGTCATTTGATGTAAGTCATGTCATATTGTGAAAACAGGTTCAATTTATAGAAGTATTAAGACCTAAGTTTACTGATCTTGCTACACGTTGCTAGAGATCGAAATAGTTCGAGGGTTCATGGGGCTGTAGGTTAACCTTCAAAAATATTTGTTTTCTCAGGCAGGCAACAGCTACTTATTGGCTGCTCTATGATACAGTAGTATCTCATGATTCAGCTTGTATACAGAATGTTATTGAACAACACTGACTAACACCGGCAGGTGATTCCTTATGGAAAAACAAGCAGAAATTATATTTTGCATTTTTGCCTGAACTTAATATTAAGGGACTCATGAGACTCTGAATTTCAAAATTTATAATTGTATTTCCCCAAAATATCGGAAAATAATGGTATAAAAACAATATTTTCAGCACTGCTTAATGCCGTTGGGACCTTCAAACCAACAGCAAATGAAACTTGATACCTTCCATTCTTATGAAAATGATAGGGGTGGCTACCTTCTAATTGCATACAACTATTTTACTGTCAAGATTTCCGAACATTTCAAGATTGTTTATTGAGAAATGGTATCTTTGTAACAAAAATATCCTCTTTGGACGTTTCGTTTGTGCTCAAAACACACCTGAATATTCGTGCAGACATACAGAGCCTAGAGCAAAGGCAATCCTGCGAACATCCGTGTGATGTGTTCAGCGTACAGACGATGGTGGACATTCACAGCAAATAACAAATACAATACTGTTGAAGTCGCAGATCAGTTTGTTGCTATCATGCTGCGTACTTATCGTAGCAGTTGTGAGCGAAAATGGTAGGTCCCAGGCAGCTGAAACATGTGTGAATAAAATTGTGTTCGTCATTCTGATAATAAACCGTGAGTTAATACGTGAAAAGGAAAAAATAATAGCACAGTGTTGGTATCAGTGTTTTTTCTTTAAATCAGTATAAGGAATTACCTGCCGGAGTTTGTCGGTGTTGTTAAATAACATCATGTATAGTTGATTCTTTGTTGTTGACTGAACACCATCCATGACAGGAGGAATCAAACAAGTTAAGAGCGAGCCATTTGCAAAAGTGACACGAATTTAAAGTAATTTCTCAGGTCCCTACACATCGCACACGAATCACTTTCAAAACTATTTGGTTTAGAAAGCACTTGTCACGCGTACTTAGAGATCCACTGTTTGGCGAGGTACTCGTCTGCTTGCTTAGACATCTGTACAAGGGCACTATAGGACTCGCTGTCAAGATCTCGCCAGTCGCTCTTCACACTCAGTCACACACACACAATGTCTACAGTACATTGGCAACCTCTTCAGGGAGAAAATGCCTGTTTCGTAAGCCGCTCACTCAAACATTGCGTGTTTACTAATCGATTTGAGTACTTCACAGAGCCACGCAACTCGAATATGGAACCCGAATTCTCTCCGAAGATACGGTCTTTCGCATTCTGCAGTAGACAAAATTCTGGAATAGTAAAAACATAAATATAAATTAAACAAATAAAATAATTTTGGTGCAGCGAATTTTTTATGCGTTTGTATGTGGCGTAACAAGTGTGTATTTGATCCGACAAAATGATATAAAACACGTCAAATATTGATTTTGCTGTTCTGACTAAGTGTATATTTAACTGGAACAAGAAAAATTTTCTTAAGTGAATTAAACCTACAACGAAACTAAATATTTGGTTGATTCAACTGTTAAAACTCGTAGAAACTATAGAAGTATTTTGGAATTACGCCATTGCAGCAAATAGTGTGTCACAGAAACCATAGAACACACACAAACAGACAAGTAAACATACAAAAGGACTTTGTTTGTAACTGCCAGTTGCAAACTAAGTCATTTTGTTTGTTTACTTGTCGGTTTGTGTGTATTATCCGGTTTTGTATCAGACACCAGTTGCCCAAATGACGTATGTCGAAAATACTTATTTAGTTTGCAACTTGCCCCCGTTGCAAGAATCGTTCAAAAATAACATGTTAAACTCTTGTTTCACCATATACAGTGCAAACATATAAACGGTGTTGCAAAATTGCGTATCAATGTTCTGTGGGAACAACATTTCACAAATGGAGAAACAAAAAATTTGTCAAACATAGTTTCGAAAATGCACAGTTTCTACACTGAAGTACAGTGCATAGCGTGCAGGCTGGTTTATAGTATTACATATAGGCGGATCGGGATAAAGTGAGCACTAAATAGCCCTGCTAAAGTTCTATTTACAGCAAGTGTGTATCTTTCCACGCGTAACGACTAACGACGGGAAATAACTAACCTCTCTGGACACGCCACTTGATGTTTGCGCCTGCAAGATAAATTGTGCAGTCGGTAGTAACCTTATATGTAGTTTGATATAATAATATTTTAATAGTGATAAAAAATACAATTATTACCCTTTCAGTTGGTGTTGTTTCATTATTGTTATATTTAAATAGGAAAATACACAGAAATATATTGCGTAATTTCGCTGCCAACCATACAAGCAGTAAGGGGACTATCGGTAAAGTTGAATTATATGAAGTAACGGCAAGTGATATTAGTAGTGTAGTATAGTTCCTTCTATTGCAGGAGCCTTGGAGCCGGATCACCGGATCTGTTCAGCATGTGTCTCGTAATTAAATGTGTACGGTCTACCCACCATCTTGGTTAATGTCCGTTGTCTTGATACCTAGCTACCCTCATTGGCTCCACCTTCTATCTTGTTTTTTTTTATATTTTTTTATTTTTTAATTAGTTCTATTGTTGTCCTCTAGGTAGGGCTGCCAGTAGTTACTGATCGTCTTCTAGATGGCGTTGATTATTAAGACTTTGGTGCTGAGTCTTTCCACCAGAAGAGCTAGTATCTATGCCAGTCGTATTAGTTCTAGGGTCATCTGCTAGATAGCATTGATGTTGTATGTA
>PNEQ01046332.1:0-11409 GCA_003012365.1 Medauroidea extradentata
AATGGTGGAAGGGGGGAGGGGGAGGAGGGGTGGAGGAATGGGAGATAAGACTTGTAGCTGGGGAGGTGATGAATGAGAGAGCAGGAGGAAAGTATGGGTGGAATGAGAGCAGGAAAAATTATGAGTGGAATGAGAGAGCGGGAGAAAATGAAGGTCCAAGATGGCGGATGGTTTAAAATATTTTTTAGATTTTTTTTAATTTTTGAATTTTTTTTTTAATTTTGGGAAATTTTGGAAAATTTTGAAAGTGACGTAATCCAAGATGGCGACCGGAAACAAGATGGCCGCCGGAAACAAGATGGCCGCCGGAAACAAGATGGCCGCCGGAAACAAGATGGCGGCCGCGCACCTCAGCACCTCACCCTGAACCCTGTGTCCCAGAACATACATAACCTATCTACTTACCTCAGTAAAATAGTGTGATGGATAGGAAATACATGTGTCAGAGTTTGGCCGCCTGCCCAGACTGCCCAGTGGCGTGAAGAAGAGTTTTAGTTGTTACAAGATTATTAGAAAACTGCTCAACGCACATGACTGATGTCGACTTAAGAATAACATACAAAGTACGTATCACTTGTGTACACGCCTTCTATGGTTCACCACTAGTCAACAGAGCGTGTCTCCTAGCGGCCGAAAATGGCGAACAAGGGTGTTACTGGGGTACATTTTACGTATAACATTTTTGGCGCAGAATCATTTCAAAATTAAATATGTGTACAGTACACATTTAATATCACGTCGTAAAATGATTGGGTCACCACTGAATAGAAGCGATTTGTGGCGAGAAGACGGCACGCCAGTTCTGTGATCTGCGTCTAGAGGCTAGGGAGAGGCGTGATGCGCGTGTTGTTTCGTCCTTATCGCTTCCGTACTTTTAGGCCTGGAACGCACAAAACAAGACTACCCAGGCGGCCACCTTAACTATAGCTATCGTTGCAAGTAAACTGAAAATTTATTTCGCCATTTTTCTTTATGTTATAGGCATCATCACTTTTCTTTCCGTTGCAGGTAAAGTTATTTAAAGGTTTTCGTTCAAAATTTTCTAAGCTTGAATTACTGTGTTATTGATTTAATTGGCGTATAATAAGTATATGAAAATTTTTATTGGATGTAACACTCACGTTTTACTGAAAGGTTAGTCTAATTTTTAAACTTGTAAACATAATTTTCTAACAATTCTAGAACCAATATTTTCCCGGAAATTTCTCGCCACGTTAGTTTTTTTTTTTTTTTTAAACTGGCAAAATTCCTCTCTCTCTCTCTCTCTCTCTCTCTCTCTCTCTCTCTCTCTCTCTCTATCTCTCTCATCTAAGCAGCACAAATGCACATACACTAATACGTAATACTTTGTCGCAATTTTCGAAGTAATTTATAACACGTTGACACGCTCTAGTCACTAACTTAGTAATTAATTATTTTACAAATTAATATTATTACGTAACAGACATAGAACCTTGAGGAACATATGAATACTGTTAAATTACCTAATTACAAATCAATATTACATGAAATATTAACGTTTGTAATAGAACCGGTTGATTTGCGGGACGTTGTGGCGTGTGCGCTAGGCCTAGAATTGATCATTGATCTCCCTGCTCGTGTCTGGCCGGGCGAATTCCGCGATCGGCGCTCCTTTGAAGTGTTTTCAAGGAGGCACGGCGTTCCTGGAACATTCTTTTAATTGTGTGTCGCAGAGCGCGGGCTGCAGACACAGGTACTGTATTAGCGGCTGCCCTCCGCGAGCCTACCCAGGGGGTGGCGGGGGTTACTTCCGGTGCCGTGAGTTAACAAACACCGCCTCTGTACCGCTGCCTTCCCCTATACTCCCTCCCTCTTTTTAATTCACTTCTTCTCCAGTTACCTTTTACGTTTCATCTTTTTTATTATTATTTCCATGAGACCACACTTGCAAAGAGAGAGGAGCTCGACTTCGTCAGTGGCATTAATTACCGATTGACAAGTCGCTTTAAATCGTACACTTTCTTTTGTTGAATCCAGGCCGTCCGTTTTCTTTTATCATCGGCGAGTGGTTTCTTTGGTTTCCCGCAACTGCAGGCAGGCTCGCGCTTTTTTGTCCTTGATTTCAAATAAACGTGAAACACAGATAGAAAAAAAAATGTCTCGGCGCTAGTGGGTATCGTTCGCTTGTGTTAAAATTTCCGTCTACGGATCATGTCATGCATATCCCTAAGTACTTGTCGCTGCAATCATCAGGTCGCAGTGAGAAGAAATGCCGAAACGTCGGAAGAAACAGAAAACAGGAGGTGGCATCAACCCAAAAGCAAAGAAATACATGACTACACCCACGAAAGCCTACGAAAAAACGAAGCAACATGCATATAGTACTTAACGTTCGACACCATTCACCATATTAGATATATATATATATATAATATTTTAATTTTGAGAATAAAAATGTGAAATTAGCAGTTATAACGGAAGTTCTGTTCATTTTTGAGTACCGTACAGACATGACAATCAAATTGCTAACATATGTTTATGCCGCCATAAGTCTCCTGAAAAATATGGATGTAATAAAATTGCTGGAGTGATTCGGCCTAGTGTTATATGGTAACAGTTGGATTGTGTTTCTAAATTATCTTCATTTTATATTTTGAGGCGATACACGATGTCTTTGTCTGTACATTATGTAAGTATTTTTGGACTTGAGTTTCGGACAAGGCATACGAGCATGTGTTTGGTTTCAGGAGCAAGTTATCTTCATTTTGGTAAGCGCTTCTTTATTTGAACATCGACTGAACCTTATTACCCGTGGAAGTTATTCTACAAAACGAAGATCTACAAAGGTTTGTGCGAGGTCTCAGCAAGATACTGCACAGTATCTCTGGAAAGCTTTCTTGCAGGCAGTTTGTGGTACACCACCAAAATTACGAAGAAGTTGACGCCTCTCTCCAAGGTGTTCTGGGTTCGATTCCAGGCGCGGCCGGTCCCTGGATGTTCGCATGTGGGACTCGTACCTGACGATGTGGCTGGTACGCGATCTCCCGTTTCCCTCGCCCCTTTATTCTGGCACTGCTTCATACTCACCTCGATGTTAATTGCCGACCAAAATCTCGTCACTTCACAAAGACGTTTATTGCATGATGTTACATTTAGTACAGCATTTAACAAATGCATAAAATATGGTAGCGTTATTTTTAACCATCGTCATATTTAACCCTGAACAATTAGCAGTTGCAGCTGTTTAAACAAAACATAGTCACGGTACTGAGGAAATCTACCTAACGCCAGCCAGGCACACATTCAACGATGATATTTGTTATTTATTTTATGTATTTAGAACGGCGAAGTTAAAACATTTTGCCTTCTCTTACACTTAACCATTTACAAACCACCTCATATTTTTGGGATTAAAGTAAAATGTGGGAATTGAAATTCGTACATACATTCTAACTCAATCACTCATTTTCCTAACTGACGTTCTGTCAGCATGTTTCTAAGTAAAGAGTTATACAAATTTGAGTACAACTTGTACAACTTAAGTGAAGTTGTGGCAGTAAAGACCTCGTGTGTAAGTACTTCTATATTATGCAGGTGTTTTGCGGGAGGGAAAGAATATCTCACCCCCTCCCCCTTGTAGTCATCCCTAAAGGGCTTACAACACAGTTAAGAACTGGCACAGTAAGAAGTGGACTTATTAAGTAAGCAGTAGAATCGCAAACATTGAGCGTACACAGTTGTGAGGTTACAGTACCGCCCAGGAACATACTTGTTTGACTATTGTGTTTTTGGCTGTCTTGATTGTACTGAAAACTATGGTTAAAAAGAGTTCAGTAAATTAATTACTCTTCGGTATTTAAAACTTTTATTACGTGGCAAGTTACATTTTATTTTCCGTCAAAAATCCCCCATCTTGGGAGTATTTTACATGTTAAAGCAAGATGACGGTTGTCGGGTGAGTTACGAATGACATCGTGGGAATACCATCCGTTCCTGTGATGGGTTATATATACGATTTCCACTGCCGAATGTAAGCAGACGACAGTGATAGTTGAATTGTGTATGCTTAGGTTAAAATCAAGGCGATGAAAATGTTTCTGAGTTCGACTATTTAAGTCGTAATGCTTAAGTTTTTAATTGTCTGAACGTGTTAACGCCATCGGACTAGTTATTGTTAAAAGCCTCAAGATTCAAGAAGCAAGAGTCGCCGCTAGCTCTAGGTTGGCGAGTCTCTGCCAGCGGCCGTCTATACTCTGTACGTTCCTCTGCCTCTCCGCCAGCTCACACAACTCCACCCCCCCTCCAATGCTCTCCTGTACTTCCGGTGTTCCACGGCGACCACGATCCACATAGGCAGTGCTATAGGTCGTTCATGACAAAGGGAGCGCTTTTGAAGACCAAACTTCCTATTAGTAAAAAATATTTGTCGCTTCAGTTGTGAACTTTTTGAGTAAGGTACAATGTAAACGTTTAGCTCTATTGTTTCTTACGTTGCTTTGTTGACGTATTGTTCATTGTAAGGTTCTTTTTACAATGTTTGTGAAAAATAGTCAGGGTTTTAACAATAGATGCGTATTTTAGGCAATAAAATAGTAGTTTTAAAAAATACGAAAAAATACTTTTACTGATTTACAGTTCGAGATATCTCGGGCAAATGTATGAAGAGGTTAAAAAGTAGCAGGAAACTATAATAGCGTCTAGTTTACAGACGGGGCACATATCACGCGGTGTGGCACAGTTCAATTGATTGGTGTGATTGGATTATCTGCGGATGCTGATGCTCGAAAACAAACAATACTCTCTGATGAAACATCGCTTTATGTACTTCTGCAATTACTATTGTTTTATTCGTCATGTTTGCAATTATTCTGAAAATACTGGAAATTGGATCTGTGTGCTTAAAATGTTTTGCTACAAATAATATAAGGAATAGATTCTCGTGAATTAACCTGTATATTTAGCATTATTTATTAAAGTGTTAACTATAGGTATATTATCCGAAAGGAAAAAAACACAGAAAATTAGAGAATGCTCTATTAATGTTTCTAGGCAAGATTTAGGTACGGAATCTGTTATGTCCAAAGATATACACCTTGGGAGTGTACTGGAATGTGGCTCACATTGTGACAGAAATGCTAACAGAAAATGGGCATGGAAACTGCTACGGAATCTGGCATAGTGTGGAGCCGGCTTTAACAACAAGGTCTTAAGAGTCGAGGATGAAGTGATGTGAAGAGACAACACAACATCCATGCCCGATCAGGCATTCGAACACAGGACCTCTCGCACCGTAGAACTGCGCCTGACCGACTACGCTAAGGAGAGCGGCCGTTCTGTTAAGTGAGAGGGCTTTTAAACGAACATTACCTAATTATGACTGCCGCCTGAATCGTCCGATTGCTAGCAGCCAAGACTGTCTTCCTATCGAGCGCAAAATGTTTATATGAGCTTCGCCTTATGCATTTCACCATATAGCCGTGTAGGTTTGCACAAACGTAATAGTTCGACATTTAGGACGTCTGACCTTGGGACTAGAAAAAAGTGAAGGGGTAGACTTTTCACTCAAACAGTAATTGCAGTGACTCATTGAAGAGGAGAATGGGCAGACTGCGCAACAGTTAAGTAGTTAGCCGCTCTGGTCGTTGCAACTCGTAGAGCCGTAAAGTGATGACCGGCCAGAATAATAATTGCAACTATTATTTTGGTGTGCTTGTGACATACTGAACGATGTTCCAACTCAAGTGGCAGGCCAGTATACAATAGGCTAGCTACTTATAAAAATACATTGTATTACTTGTAACTAGTCCTTCTTCTACTGGCAGATAATTAAGAATGAAATAACTTCTGAAGATATGATCTTTTAATATCCACACATAAACTAATGTTGGCTTTACTTACTCTCAAAATTTTAATCGATAGAGTTTCATTTCAAATGATTAAATACGTTGTAAGTTTTTCACTAGAAAATTTGTTGTTTGTGTTAATATTGACTGTTAATAAATAAAAAAAGCTATTTGTGTAACAAAGTGTAGCATTATGGTTATTTGTGATTTTTTTTGTCCGGTAGGCCTATTTGTGCGTACATTTATTTCAAGTGTTTTTCAAGCGACGGTTATATAGAAAATATCAGTTTGGTGGATTTTTAGTTTTCAAGGTTACTAATGTTTATATTAAAATATAAGAAGGAGTTACAGAAAGCTCTAGAATGGTCTGAAACATTATGTATGCACGGGTCTATATTATAATTTGTAGTTTAATTTCTGAAAAGAAGAAATGTACAGTTAAATTGAGAGAGAGTGAATTTTAGCAAGGGTTGGCCGATTAAATACCGTATTTTGTGGGTGTGTTTCGATGCATTGGAATTTAATACTCACACACATGCGATAGAAGACCCGTTTTACTTACTTTGCACTTGGGCTGCACTGCGTCGGTGCAAATAGCAGGTGGTGATATTTAATCGGGGCCCAGGAAAGAAGTAGTGAGGGCATTAATTCGTTGGGTAAACCTTTTTATGAGAACTTTTGGTGAAGCTCTCTTGGACGTTTCATAAGGATCACATGCATTTAGTGTGTTTATTGAATGCAGTTGGATTGCGATGCCAAGTTCTGTTCTCATATGACACTTTGGTCAGTAATCAGTACTGGTTGGGGCAGCGTAGTTCAAGTGTCGGCTGATAAAGCTGTGCGGTTTCTTGCACAGCTCCAGGAATAAACCACTGGTCTGTGGTTAACCTAAGCTAACTGCCTCAGGGTTGGTGGTTGGAGGAGACCTCTAAGTGTTTCTCAATACACTTGCAGTACCTCTTTATTTATGACTCTAGAGTAGGTCACTCAGTGCCTGAGATAATATCGCCATAATAATGGCTTAAATCACAAATCGAGATTGTAATTTATTGCGGGATAACTTGACTTCTTTATAGACTTCGAAGTACGTGCAGCGTTTCAGATGGTTTGCTCCTGCTACATGCTGTCTTGTGAACACCAATTCACTGCCCAATTTGACGAATACAATGAAAAATCTGATATTGCACCAGTAAACGTCTCTGATTGGTCTGTTGTATATTAAACGTATCAGGAACACTACAGCCAATCATTTGTTCTAAATTAAACTACATGATTTTCAAGAATACATGTTGATTAGAGACCTGAAAAATTCCCGTTTTCTTTTATGCGCAAGCTAGAGTTCCAGCAACTATCACGTTCACAATTGGCCGTTGACTTACTCGACACTTCCTGGAAGTATCTGAGCCAATAATGAAGCCGTAACTGAATACAGGCCCATTTAACTGTGTCAGCGAGCAGCTAATAAACAGCTGCTGTCGACACGATTTCACAAATATTCTTGGAGTCTAGCCTACAGTTCATTGAATCCGCGAATTTTTCAGGTCTCTAATGTTGATACACAAAATTTCGCGTTATTCTGATAACCATAATCATAAACTGATAAAAAGAAGTTAAATGACGTGCTCTTTGCAACATGGAATTGTTTGGTTATCCTGAAACTCGCGTTATTCGTATGCCTTGCGTTGCGAGGTTTTCACACTTTCTCGTTGTTTGATGGAATATCTCCAGGCGAATGCTGGAATGATTCCTTCGTACAGAACTAACAGGGTCGTGCAGTCACTGTTTATTTTTCCGTCTCCGAGTGACGTTGTTGTCGACAGAAATCAGTGCAAAATAAATTAATTGGAAATCACAGTTTTCTCGGAAAAAATAATAAAAAAATGTTATGCCAGAAATCTGTTTCTTTCAACTTTTTGGCCAACTATTTTGTCTGAGTGACACCTCAATTTGGTACATTTGATTTGTTGGTCAGACCGCTTGGCTAAGTGGTTACAGTTCCAGGACAGTAAGCCAAGGGTCCTGGGTTCGATTCCTGGTCGAGGAGGGAAATGTACAGTTACCTCCCCGGGTTCAGGACTGGTTGTTGTGCTGTCCCTTCGTCACTAACCTGCGGAAGTCAATGACGAATAACCGTAGTATTACCTCGCCTAGTTGTGCCTCAGGCAGTGTTGCCAGTGTTATAGGAGTAAAAATCCCATGCTTCATAAGCAAAAGTCCCATTTCTGCACAAATAAAAATCCCACAGCTGGTAAAAAAAAAATTAATATTGTCTTGAGACAGCACCATTTTTTAAATTAACCGTTAATTTGTACAGTATATTGCATGGGTTATTTATTTGTAAGTTTTCAGCGTTTTGTGCTCCTAGCTTTTGGAACGAACCCATATGGTAAGAAACACGACCGAAGAGTTTAAAAAAAATGAATATCTAAATAACTTGCATAAATAGATACACATACAAACACACTTAAACATATTCGTAATATATTCTCTCTAGTATTGCTCTTTTTTTAGTTCTTCTATATTGACTTCCAAAAATCCTGGATATTACGATTATTGTTTTTACCGATATTTTATGTCACACGTCCTGGGCAGGAGCAAGAATAAGGACTTACGTGTCATATTACATTCGATGGGGTCAAGTACCTGTCATACATACATACATACGTGCCACCACTGATGTTTTTGTTAATCTAGGTGCAGCCCACGTTGCTATTGGATCTTGCATGCTGGATTTTATGAAAACTTGAGCAAAAAAACACTGGAAAACATATACACATATTTTTCATTGCAATTTTATTCCTGTGCCATAGTATTCCTTATCTGAAAGTTGGAATTAGTTATCATCCGAAAGTGACATCTTGAAAGGTGACTTGAGCACAACTTAATATAATAAAACACGTAGGCCTAAATCCTATCCTTTCTCACGTCACCAGGTAGGAAGCGCCCGAAGACCTACGTATATTTCTCACTTCAAAAGTAAAGAACGTTGACGAAAATGTGTAACCCACGGTTAGGCCTATACGTGCATCATGTCAAGATTCCACGCTACTGATGACAGTGATGATGACGAATGGTTGAGGCAACCCCCTCTTCCCGCCCTTCCATGTCACGGCAGGGCTGGCACCTGGCCTCGGCCAGCGGGAGTAGTGTTGAGGGATGTTTACAGAGCCAAGTGTTCAGCTGTTGGTATCCGTGGACCGGAAGTGGCGTCCCACCAGCAACCCTCGTCGCACTGGCTCAAGTGGATTGAAGCTCTCCAACTGACGGCAGGGGGGCCTTCTTCCCCTCGTAAAAAAACTCACCCCTTCCATTGCTCCACCCCTCCCCAGGTCTAGTGCTCTGATTCGCTGTTAATAGCACGAGATTGCTGCGACATACCGTAGTCGTTGGAAAGCAACCATATGTAGGAATACTTTCTTCATTTAAACATCTACACTGATTAGAGTGTTTTCCCAACAATAAAACAGCAAATGCTAAAATTTAATTTTAAAATTCGTTCTTGAAAGATAGGCATATTTTCATATTTAAAATCCACTATAAAGTATACGTACTTACTTAAAAAAAACAGTAAATAAAATTGTGCATAACCCATAAGACCAGCGCATTATTTTTAATAGCTCGCCATTTTTTACTATTAAAAAACGTAACCGATTAAAATTACAGTTAAAAAAAACTCTGGGAATGTCCTAAGTAGCCTGACTAGAAACAAGTATTTCCTGTTACGTAATGAACTGTGAGGAGTATCCACACATTGCTTAAAGAATAACATAGCAGCTGCCTATATTTGCATTGTTTTTAAACATCCGCCTTGACATTTTAAAGAGGTAACAATTTTCTGATGACTGTGTTGAATGTGCCTATAATCATTTTAAGTGCAAACTTACAAAAAATGTAGATTAGCATTTACTTTGTAAAACTATATGCTTTAAAGTGCAACTATTAAATTACATACCTGATATATTAACTACTTCGAACACAATTTTTAAAACTATCCTCGTAAGTTGGTGATGAATATTGAATAGAGTCTCTCTAGTAAATAGCTTGTGTTGGCATTGACAACAAAATAATGACTTTACGAAATGAAGACTAAACTAAGTAAAGCAGTATAGACGTATGAATAGTTTGTAGTAATAATCAATGACTATGTGTTTTGTTTTTGTTGTCTTGGGCTGCATTGTTCACAGTGTGGATGCGTTGAGGATGTAAGTCGTAGGTATGTAGACATGCACTACAATATTACAAAATGCAAGCGGGAACTCTTTACTTACCATTATAACAATTCCTGTATGATTTTACTGTGAGTCATCAGCAGAATGACCGAGATGGCATCTATATGTCCGTTTCTGGTGTTAGTTGTTGTAATTAGTTTATTTTTATTGTACTTTATGTCTTGTTGATAGCGAGGTCGTTGGAGATGGTTACACACATCTAATGCGCAAGTACAGGAACTGGGAGGGAAATTGGCCATGGCCTTTCTTAAGGAACCGCCACAGCATTCGTCTGGAGTGCTTTTGAGGAAACGCGGACAACCTCAATCAGGATGGTCGGAGCCGGAAATCGAACCCGGGTGTTCGCCCCTTTTCACGTGGTAAATGTGTATTGGTTTGGGGTGGTAGAGTAAGTATTCACGTAATCGTGGATGGTTTTTACTGAGCTTAGGGTGGAGTAAACATGTTTCCTACAAATATGTGAAGGCATGGCTGTGCTGAAGATTCATCCCGTTAACTTCACACAATCGCACCTCATCTTTGTAATCTACAAAGCAAGGTAATGTCCCTGGGATCTTTCATATATACACATACAATCAGATGCCTTGGTGTCCTGGGTGTAATTGACTTACTAACGTAGTAATATTGCCATGCCTATTTTCCTTCCATTCAGTCGTGTAGTTTTCTGTCTTGCTTTTTGTCGGTTATGAAGTATTTGTATGCGTATGGCAATTCAACTTGGATCTTTAGGCGCGTAACTATACCAACCACTTATTAATATAATTGTAATGTTTCGCATCCCCGGTTGTAGTTCTTGCTACGGCAATGTATTTAAAATCTTTAACAAATCTTTCATGGCGTTGGAGAGTGAAGGTTGAAGTTCTGGCACTACTTAACAGATGGGATTTAATTTCAGGAAGTAAGAGGTTTTTTCGTTATAAACTGCCACTTCCGCAACGACAACTATAGAGTTCGCTGCGTTATAACTATCAACAAAGTTGAAAAGCAGAAATTAAGGTTGTATGAAATTTTCATTACTATTAATTTCACATCGTTAAGATTTCCTGATTTTCGTTAAACGCGGTGATATCACGATGGATTTCACTCTGGATCGAGCGTGTAAAATAATTGCTTTTCGCTGCGATTCACATACCGATAAAACTCTAGAAGGGCAATAAATTTACGTTTTGGGAAAACATAGATACCGCGAATTTCGTCGAACGTGGGAAAACACCGAACCGTACACGCCATTGCGGCGTCTGTCGTCAGTCGGCCATGTCGATACGATTTAATGGCGGCGAGGATATCTACGGACCGTGATTGGTCGGCTCGGGACCCCGGCCACATCCGGTCTGGCGGGTTCCCGCTTCGCGAGACGCGGATATTACGCCGCGATT
>PNEQ01046332.1:11509-29243 GCA_003012365.1 Medauroidea extradentata
AGAAGGGCATAAGTCGAATTATTACCCATTGAGACTTGTGTTTTTCTTACGGCTATTGGCAGGCGTTCAATAGGGCACAATTCTCATTATATTAACACGATTCTTTAGCCTTTGCACCTCCTTAACTAAACAGGAAGAATTACGTAAATGCCATTATATTTTTATATGACTTATGCCCTTCTTACCACCCTATAAAGAATTATTCCCACGTCGTGCCAGCTTAATTTACTGGCCAGCAGTCACAGCATTCACCGCTAGACCTCGTATTCGGCGGGACAAGCCTCTTCCGTCAAGCCGGCTCGGAGGACGACTATAGGTTGTTCAAGATAAAGTGAGCACTTGTGAAGATCATACTGGCTAGAATAATAATTTAGAAATATACGTTTAATATTAGCCTCAGGTGTTAACTTTGGAGCATACTGTGTTTATGGCAAAAAGTGACAGGAAAATGCAAATGGCCTGGAAGGAAAACAGTAACCAGGACTTCAGAAGTGCTCGTTTTATCGTGAACTACCTGTACCTACCCTGGGGCCCTGCCGTTAACAAGTAAAACGACTTGAATGTTAAATTATAACACTGTGGGGCTCGGTCACCTTTCATGATTTCGCTGTCGGACAAACATTTTCTGCATTGACATGAGTAAACAAATTTATGAGGTGTTTTAAAGTTTTTTTAAATAATGAAAATACATATCTGTACACAGGTTTCAGGGCATTGAAAAGGTGTTAAACATCATATAGGCTTACATATAACAATGTGGGCTTCGCCGAGATGATTAAGGTTATGATCCATAATTTCTACTGTTTTCACGACAGAAATTTTTTTTATTTCTAAACGACAGCAGAAACAAAAAAAAAAAAACTAAAGTTGTTTTTACAATGTGGTAAATTTTTTGTAGGCAAAAATTATATATTTGACTAATTAGTTCATTAATGAGAGTTTCTTTGAATACATAATTAGCTGAAACCATTGCGTGTCTTGTCTTGAAAAAGAAATAGTTAACAAAGTATACTTGCATGTTGATGTCGGCATGTAAGCTGTACAGCACACACGAAATAAAATATTGTTATATATTGTATTAAGCATGTTGTAGATAAATCCACATATACTTTATGTATTGGCTAGTCTAACCTCGTATATTACTTATATGACAGTGAAAGACATGATGTTGGCCAGTATCGTTAGTTATTTTCGCTGCATTTCCCGTTACTCTTCGCGTATTCTCCACAGTCTGTGTTTGTATCTCCTCAGATCAATGTTTTGGAAGAAACGGCAGACTGTCATTATTCCTTTTTTTATGTACATGATTTTGATTTTCAGAAGAAAGTGTGATTGATTTTGTGGATGCTTCTTGCAAGGTCAGCTTTCATTAAATGATATCGGGGTTAAACCTTGAATTTTCTTTGTGCCGACTCTTTGAATGCAATCAGACGATGACGACATACTATACCGACATTTCGCAATCAGTCAGGAGATTACAGCCACCGCGGCATGTTTGCCGACAGCTGCAGGGACGGTTAGCGATGGCCACATAACCAACTTGTGGATCGCACGGCGGCAGGGGTTAACTGATCGCTAACGTCCCACTTCCGGTGTGAAGAACATTGCGAACACGTCTCTTACGCCCAGCAACCTCTGACATTGTAGAGCCGCGTGTTGGAAGATCTCGCGAGGGACAAGCTAAGCCTGCTTCCAGTCATTTCTATTGCGTGGGGAACGTAAATATTCTGGAGTTCTCTAACGTGTAGGATAATACTCTTCAAAATATATGTTTGCTCAAGCAGACAGCAGCTGCCCATTGGCACATGACAGATGATTGGGTCCACATTTATTAGTCTCTCATTTATTGCCTATGCTCCCTTCAAGAGGTGGCAAATATTTCAAGAGCCAATTACAAAAGTGATTTTCAGCTGTTTGTGTACAAGCTTATTCTTATAGTGACAAACAATACATAAGTCTAACTGAACGTGAACTGGAAGTCTGGCGTTGCTGGTTACGTAACATCTGTCAAATTTGACATCAACTTGCTGCTTTGCGTACAGTCCAAAACATATATTATCTTTGTTTTTGTACAATATGTTGCTGCCTTAGTAATTGCGATTGTGTTCTCGTACTTGTGTTTGAATTCTCCTCGAAACATAGCATTGCTGTCCGAGGTTCGTGATTTATCAAGAGCGGGGTTTATCTGATCAGATTTTTGACAGGTTGTGCTCTAATTAATGACAATCGTTTTCCAATTCGTTTTGTTGTATAATAAAAATAATTTAATGGGTTCCGCTATAAAATAACTGCCTTCTTATAACTACCAGCGTGTTGTGTTTAAAAATACAGGAAAGAAAGTTATTTACTAAATTATTGTAGCTACTTGAAAAAGTTTGAAGTGAGCACAACATGTCTCAAGACTGTATTTATGTTTCCTCCTAAGCAAACATACAAAACAAAATCTGCTATCCAGTTTTTTCCACCTCTTATGTACTTGTGACAGTGCCATTATTTATCATCACGGTGCTTATATATACTATTTCCTGTTCAGATATATCGTTGGCTTTTGCTTCAGTGGTTCAGAGATTATATCACTGATGCAAATCTGTAGTATTCGTGTTTTATATTGCAGATTCAAGTTTTGGCTATACGAATTAGAGCTCGAATTGAAGTTTGTTGTTCTCGACACATTCAAACTTCGACCCATATCTGGTTACACAGCCATTAATATTCCTGTTAAACGTAAGAGAAGCGAGTGCAGCAAACGTGTAAGGTACAAACTGTTCCTACACATTTATGTACTGGTTTTATGTCGGTACAACACATATCGTAGACACATATGTGATTATGTGAGGCATGTGCTCAGCAGTCTTAATGAGAGCAACAGTTGGACACATTTCTCTGATTTTTATAGGAGTTTTGTATAGTTGTGTACGGTATTACTATTTGTTGTCTTTATATTATACCACGGAATGATTCCTGCTTTAAAATACCGTATAAGAATTTAAAAAAAACATTCGTCCATGGCTTACCTATTATTGTGCATAGTATTCATTTTACGTGTTTGTGAGTGTTACTATTGTGTTCAGCATGTCAATAAATGTTTGTAAACAAATTTTGAATTTGAAATGTTAATTGGTTCCGTGCCTGTGTCACCCATATAGCGCGCTCTATAGGACACTAATACTACTGTCTGAACGCGCGTTTAGTTTAGGTTTCTGCAATGGGTTACTTTTAAAAACAGGATACTTTCTGGACATACGCCATTGCGAGCGAATGTTGACGTGTTGCAGAAAAACTCTTCCTTCTACAACAGATGCAACGTTTCTGGAATCTGTGCTGTGTACTTTTTATCTGCAACATGGCAACATTAGCTCTCAATGGCTCATGTTCAAAAATGTACAGTTTTTAATGTGCTTCTTTAATTCCAGAAAATTAACCCCTAATATTTCAAGTAGTGATTGTTTATTATCTGTAAGATTAAATTCTTTCTGAATTTTATTTAAATGAAGAACATGCGATGTAGGTTATTTTAGTGTTTGAAATTTCCAGGGCTGTTTGTATCCTTAGTCAATACGTTGAGTAAAGTGATCTTTACTCTATGCCACGGCCGTAGAAAAACAGGTCTGGACACTCGCCTATCTAACAATGTATTTTGCTTGACCCCCTTGTTGTTTGGCTGTAGTTCGTCAAGTTACCGAGAATGCCATACTTTTTGGCGCTGTAATCTGTCCAATCTCAGTGGGCTAGGTGATTGATGCTCTTACCTTTATAACTTCCCAGTGTCCGGCACTAAGTTTTGAAGTTTGTAACAACACGATCAAATCGATTTAATAGCTACAACTATAAAATATATCACAGTGTTTTACCTTTCAATCTGTCTTCCATTAAAGGGATTGTGTGCTCCTGGGCCGAAGATACAAAATAAGTTACTCTCTAAATAAAGTGCGGATGTACATACAACGCTACCTGATGGCATTTTAGTGAACTTGGAAAACATCGCAACACTAACAGCTCTAGTATTTCGAGAAAGGTGTTCATCGTGCCACGTATGAGTTAAATATGAACTAAACAGAGCGTTTTAGTGTCATACACGCCAAAAATATGCTTAGTTGTCATAAAACACTGCTATTTCCTCTAAAGTCGTTTCGCCGAAAATGTAAATACCTTAGGAAACAATCCGCAGTGTCGTAACCATAAATATTTTTGCTTAAAGTCGTTTTTCCGAAAGTCTTTTCACCGAAATGCATGTGACCCCAGTTATGTTTTCATGCATTCATTTTCCCGAAAAATATAACTGTGCAGTCGTTTTGCCGAAAGTTTTTTTCCCGGAAAGTATTTTTACCTAATTTTTCAGCACCACCTTTATCTGCACAGGAAAGAGGTTTTCCGAAAGTTTTCTTCCCAAACAGTCGTTGTACCAAAAGTCGTTCTTCCTAAAATTCATTTTGCCAAAATTCGCTGTCCCGAAAGTAGTTTTCCCAATGCTTTCGGGAAAACAGTTTTCGGGAAGATGGCGTGTACCCGAAGTAAGAATATACAGGATACGGCATGCTGTGATGTAGTTGAAGCTACAATTTTTGTGCATAACAATATGGTGCTGAGGCTTTTGCAAGTTAGGAAAACTTGTACTAATGCTTTTCTGAATAATGAAAACCTCTTCGAAATTTATGGACGTAATGTATGTAAATATCACAGTTTGATAACAGTCTATTAATTTACCTGGACCAAGAACTTAGTTACGAACTACATCTTGATGGGTTAACGAACAGAGGGTCGCCACCTTGTTACGCACATTGCTCTCGTAGGACACTTCATCCCTTGATTCTCCAAAGGGACTCACACATATAAAAACGTAACCATTAAGACTTAATCAGTACAACTTTGAATTATTTCTATCGCATTGTTTTAAAGCGTAACGTACACAATCGAACACTTACTGCTTACTACTGAAGTTCGGCAGTGAAAATCGTAAGTTCAAGAAATATCAGAAAATAAGGATATTCCCATGTGGCCGTTTGAACCACCAAATATCAGCCATCTTGATTTAACCTACAAAATACAAACGTGGTTTGGTAAATTATAGTAAATAAACGTAACTTGCTATGCAATACAAATTTTAAATTGTAAATACTAGCGGAGCATCGTTAACACGTTTCGGATTATTATTGTTTTTTATTTCTGGCTTTAATTCATATCCTTAGGATTAATCAATACCGCCCAAAATTTAAAATTCTAGATCTGTTCCTACTGGCTGTAGGCTACTTAGGCAGTAACCTCGCTATTACCTTCAGTTTTTGCGACTGTACTACTTACATCTTTAGAAGGTGGCCTCATGTGTGAACGTATTTTGCGCGTCCGAGGCCTAGAAGAGCAGAAGCAATAAGCACTTACATCACGCCTTCCCCTAGCCTCTAGGCGCAAGTCACTGAACTGCGTGCAGTCTCCACGCCGACAACGCGCCTGAATGATACTTTCAGTGGTGAACTCATATCATTTTTTCACGTATTATTAATCATAAAGTTGTATTGTACCCAGTGGCGGCTCGTGGATTGTTGCCAGGCAGGGCTGCAGTTGCCAAGAGCTGTACAGGGTTGTGGGCTGGTTGACTCTACAGCCACTGACACGCTGATGTGCAGGTGCCCCTTACTACTGAGTTGTCACAACACATCTAGTAGCCGGCAAATATTTCATGCTCGTTGGTCTACGGCGCGTTCATCAAGACTGCACAGTTCCGACTATATGCAGTCCCACCTGGCAACAACCCACGAGCCGCCACTGATTGTACCCGTCTATACTAAATTTTTAAAGATTTTGCGCCGAGATTAATATACATAAAAATAATAAAAATACCGCAACATTTTCCCCATTTTCTGCCGCTAGAACAGATGTTTTAATGAACAGTGGTGAACCTGAAATGGGTAACACTCGTATAACGTTCTTTAAAAAGCTATTCCTAAGCAGAGTGAGTTGAGTAGTTTTCGAATAATCTGATAACGACTGAAGCACTACACACCGTCCGGCGGCCTGGGTAGACGACTACCTTAAGAATGCATAGTATATAAATTAACGTTAAAAGCGTCAATGAAATTTACAGGTGTTTGGAAGTCAATGTAAAAAAAAACTATTAAACAACTCTATATAACGGTACGGCAGCTTTAAGAGCAAATATTTTCTCAGTGTGACGTATTTGTTAAGCGCAATCTCTTGCGCTGCAGCCAGGTAGACGATATTTCGACGTCACAGATTGTGTCCTAAAAATTCGTATCTGGAGAACATTTTTTGCTCAGATAGTTGGAAAAACGATGGATAGGATCACTTTTTCCCTCGTATAGGGTTCGAGAAACCTGATATTTTAAAATGCCCTCGTAAGTCTACGTCTTACTACTTAAGTTTTTAATTGTGAAAACCTCTCTAGCTTCCCGGCTAGACAATCTTTAGTGGCAGTGGTCCCTTGATGTCCGAGAAACATACAGATGTAGCATGGCGTTATGTTCTATGGCGAGGATTGTGAGGCCTTGAAACGGAATGGGGAGACCATCCGACATATATGTGCGTGAACAAAAACGTTGGTGACCATAGCAACGCTTATAATGTGGCTGTGGGTTGTCCAACCATAACCTCATTTCTCAGTACGTCTACATGCACAGCTGATTGCACTCCGCCATGTTCCTACGTGAGTAGACAAAGTAAAGTTGACCTCCGTTTAGGCGAGGCGAGAGAAAAATACAGGTGGAGCATTAGCAACCTATACTAAGACTAAAGTTAATTCTACTACTGGTTAGAAAGATCGGTGTTAAATGTTTGTCACGGGGAAAATTTCTGCTGCTTGAGCGCTGGTATTGGTGATTGGTGCAAACTGACCAATCGCAGATTTTCCTGAATTTTAAGTTACGTAAAGATGATAATTTAAAACGCGAAATTAGTTTATTTGTAATTTAAGATTAAATTAATTAACTTCTGTAATTTCCAAACCTATAACTAAGATCATGTTGTCTTTTTTTTTTTTTTTTTTTTTTTTTTAAATTAGCAGTATGGCAGGCTTATTTCGAAGTGTAACGAGCTGTTCCTGTAGGTGTATTGAGAAATGAGGTTACGCTTGGTTGACCAACATCTGCATTATACACGTTGCTGTGGTGATATACAACATTTTTCAGTAATCAATATGGCGGATGGGCTCCTCCCTCTTCAGTCTCAAAACCTCACACCCCTCGCCATAAGACTTACGTTATGCATCATGTGTATGTTTCTGTAATCTCTGAGTATAATCTACTAATGCATCATTCTGTCATCTCTGCTTGATGTGACTGCACCTGTGTTTGAGGGGAGACGAGAGAGGTTGACGGGAAACCCCCGCGGCGCGACGGGTCGGTATTGAGGAAGGCGACCAGTTGCTGAGGAAGACTATTAATACCTCTTGCGACTAGGGCGGATGTGCTTGTAGGTACCTGCAGGTACCGTGTGCCTGTTGTGGTCCAGTGGGCAGGCATGTCTACTGGTCAGACATCCTGGCCAGGAAGAAGGTAACAAGCTGCTTGCTCTCTCCATCACCCACCACTGCTACTCCGAACACGAGGTGCGCTACATACGTACACAAATAAATATGTAATTACATCCACAGAGGGGTACGCTGATGGAAAAATACTCCGATTAACATTTATGAAATACGTATGATATAAGATACACAGAGAATCGAAAAAGAAAGCGGAGAGACGTGAAGAGTGGAAATCTGCTGCTAACCTGACTGTTGCAAACAAAACCTTTGATTGACCACTACAGAACTGAGAAGAATTTGTGGTTTAAGAGAAACGTAATTATTTACTAAAAGTCTCTGAAGGAAGGTCATTAGTCTAGATGCCACGTCTGTCTAGTTTTCTTTAGTAGTAGTAATAATAATAATAGTAATAATAATAATAATAATAATAAGCTGTTCACTATTTTTTATGGTTTTCGTTGCGAATGCTTTCCAAAATATGTAAACATTTGTTAGTTTTTTTTTTCCAGTTTTTTTAATTATATAAAATGGTTCAACTATGGTTCCGATAAGATAATACGTATACCTATGCAAATATAGGGTTTGTTTACTTTATGCGCATGCGTTACTTAGTAAAATGAGGTCTTATCTCAGTATGGCTTAAAGATTGTCTTTGCGCAGAGCTGTGGGGATACGACTGCTGAGTACACATGGAGCTTCTCTCTCTCTCTCTCTCTCTCTCTCTCTCTCTCTCTCGTACACGTACACACGCACCGTCAGTCAGGCAACGTCGTTTCGAATTGTCCTACAGAAACCACATGTAATATGTAGGCTACCCTATGTCTAAATGGCAAAACAAGTATGTCTTATTCTTAACTGAACAAAATCTATCATCAACCGCAGTGAAATGTATTTTGCGTAATCGACTTTTTGTTTAACCGTACGTCCGTTGACATTTACAGCGCGATGTTATTTTTGTAAAATTTCAGTGCAGTTATTGTTTTAATGAAGTTTAACACGTGTATATTATGTAGTTGTGAATTTTGACTTATATAAGTAAACATGACTCACGTTACTGAGCATTTGGTTTACGTTGTTATTATTAGATTTCGGTTACAGAGCTACTGTTATTTCAAAACCTTTGCTAACGAAAATTGTATTATGTCTAATTCGCCCCAGCCAAGTCTTATTTGTTAATAGCTACCAGTGGTTCCTGCACAAACGGTTTATTTGGTTTCGCCAGACAAATTGTGTTGTCTTTAGCGTAATCGTTTTCGTAGTGTAGTTTCCTTTTATACTGTACACGTATCCTAGTTATTTGCAAGTATTTTCGGGGACAATTAAAATCGAATATGCAGTAGGTGGTGCAGCTACCATTGCAAAACATAGGCCCTATCACAGCCATAACACAGTTTTCATGGGCAAAAATTCGTTTTGAAAACTTTTTTTTACAAATGTCATTAAACGGAAGCTCTTTTCTTACGCTGATTTGTCGACCAGCATATTACCCAACAGTCTTCCGTGAATAAACGAATGCATTTGTCTAAGAGCAGGAACGTCTAGAGGTAGGCAGAGTTCAGTACGAGGCTCTTGTCTCTTCGCATGTAGTTAGCATTGCTCTCTTCACTTTCCTAACTGACGGCTTTTACGGCATGGACCATCCCCTATGCTGTGCATTCAGAACATTCAGTGCAACTGATTGATTGTCCGTGTCCAAAACACGAAATATTGCTTATAAGTAGAGAAGATGGTTTATCGCGGAAAAACTTGACTATTTGCTAGGCTTCAACATACGTTCAACTTATCAAAAGATTACTGGCTTTTCCTTGTACGTGGAGCTACTGCCCTATTTGACTGAGCCAATAATAATGCCGCTATTTTAATATTTAATGCATGTTATTGGTCTGCAGATAGCTACGTTGTGTCAGTGTTTTCAAGGCTATGTTGACGCAAAACATTTTCGCGATATACCATCATCTCTACTTATAAGTAATTGATTGCCTGATGCCTCACACTTTCACGATATGCATGAATATTAATAGTTTGTGACATTAATTACTGCCATACTTACAGTATTTGCACTGGAAGAAAAGTATTGTTGTATTTACACTGTTTCTGTAAAAATAGGAACACCAGTTTTGTTAGGTTGTAGGGTTCTTCATACAGAAACCTTTTTGGTAGAAGCGACAGTGTTCTGTAGAAGGAACAAAGAGCATATTTATTTTATAACAAGTATAGTTGCTTACACAGAACAGATTGTTGTAGGAACAATCCTCATAGAAACGACAACCAAGCAGGAATATTTTGCCTTTTAAACAGAAGAATGGTACCTACAACAATACTTTTATTTCAGTGTGTGTGATATAGAAGGATGTGCCAACAAATAAGGAACAGTTTTTTTCTGTGCACTAGATAAACTCTGGATATTTATCGATAGCTGTGCCAGTAATCTTATGAATCATATGTGTCTAATGATTAGCGAGCTCGATCTGTTCATATCAACAATTAATAGAGACCTGAAAAATTCGCGTTTTCTTACAGGCACAAGCTATAATTGTAAGCTCTTGCTGCTTTCACAATTGGCCGTTGACTTGCTCGACACTTCCTGGAAGTAGCTGAGCCAATAAGAGCAATGTAACTAAATGCAGGCCCATTTCACTGTGTCAGCTAGCAACCAATGAGAACTGTTGTCTGCTTCAGTACACACATATTCTTGGAGGCTAGCCTACAGGTCAGTCAACCCACGAATTTTTCTCTTCTCAACAATAAATACATAAACCATAGCTAGAGACATGCAAAATTCGCGTTATTTTCTGACAGCTGACTAGACTCCAAGTGACTATAGGCTCGTTCGACGTCTCCTGCTGGCCGATATTGTCGTGACTTGCCGCGGAGAATGCTTACACGGTAGAGAGGCCAATCTCTGTAAAGATGTAACACTCGTAAATGACAACACACAGAAGTTCGTGGCCAATTCAATCGCAGATTATGCTCTGTTATGTATAGGAAAGTAAGTTTAGTCTGCTACCAAATGATAACGCGAATTTTGCATGTCTCTAACTATAGTCAGGGCCCGGTAGTTTTCGCGAAAAGATTTTTGACTCATTTAGTTTCAGTGCCTTACGTGCGCACATGCATTTCTGCTTTGTAGTCAGTGATTGGATGCCTTAACATACAACGTCTGGAGGATAAACCCGCAAATCACATACGTGTTGTGTGGCAGTTATCCATGCATTGATTGGCACCGTCAAATGAATAATAACTCTGCACTAAAACACTCTGCCAATAATCACGAAGTTGAGCTGCAGGTGTGCACGTATGACACTGAAACAAAGTGGGGCAAAAATCTTTTCGCGAAAATTACCGAGCCCTGACTATAGTGTATTCGGTGCGGTAGGCTGTGGTTCTCAAGAGTCTCGCGTATGTACTGGAGTCAGTTTCTTGTTACGCCAGCTCTTAAAGGGGCGTGGCCTCGAGACAGCAAATCAGTCCTCAGTGTCGTATGCCGCCCAATTAAAGTTGGCCTGCTAGCATGGCCCCTCCCACCTCTTCGTTGGAAATGAAACTGCCTATTGTATGGAAATGTTGCTTCATAGCTGCTCGACGAGACCCCTGCCGTGCAACATGGAGCTTTGTTGACGGCCACATTGCATGGGATTTATTGGCCGACTTAGCTGTACATTTGACCGCTGTCAGCCGCACGCATTTCAACTCTGCCCCTCGTCATAAATCAGCTCGCAGTGATTGTTATGAACTTGTTTGTCCGTGCATGCGACTTTCTCCAGCGATTGTATCAGCTTACAGTGGAATTACGTAATAAACAGCCCTTTGCGTATTGCGCCGTGAGGCATCGAAACACAAACAATTTTGTTGGGACTGCATTGACACTTCAATAATGCACTTAAGTACCATTTAGTTTGACTCCTCCTAGACGCATTTTATTCTTACGTGTACACGCAAAATCTATTGCCTTCCTCTGTAAAAGGGGTAGAAGAAAAAATTATTCTTTATTCGAACAAATAAAGCCTTGTATTTTTCATCTCGCTATAGACGAAAAAAATTCGCATGCTAGCAGAAACTCTTTAGAGTACAATTTATGGCAAATATGGCGACAAAGTTTAACTGACGTCGCTCCTTGAGTTTTAGTCGCGTGCGAGTTGTAAGCCGAGTGAGGTTTATAAGGCCACGGAGAAACGTGTTTTACCTTTAAACATATTCGACTGATAAGACGCACGATTTAGAACATAGGTAGACTCAATTGTCGTGATCAGTAGAATGGCTGATCCTGTTACGCAGAAGTACAGAATTTTGAGAAAATCCACTTCTAACTATGAATCAGTTAATGTGGTGGTTTGGAGGAAAATGTTTGTCAGCTAATTAGGCGAGATATGATATATACGATACAAAAAAAAGTATTGTCTGAATTTATCAGAGGAAATGTTTCGTTGAAAAAAATGTGTGTTTTTTAGCAGCATTAAGAAAGTTACGAGACAGCTCGGCGCATATTTCTTAAGATGCGAATCGGTGATTTTTGTGCAACTTACTTTAATCAATCCACACATCGGCCTAGTCATTTCGATTTGAATGCCATTGAAATTATGTTACGTGAAGTGATGCAGAACATAAGGACTTTATAAATTTCTGTATTGGAGATAATACTGAAAATGAATTGATACATTAGAGATTAAAACTCTCTAAGAAGATAGTTTCAATGTTATTTCAAGAAATTTAAATTGTACAGACACCAAAAGGGATGTCAAACTAATACTTGATGAAAAAACAAAATTTCCGCACAGAGAATGTGCAAACCGTGCTATGTATGCTTTTTAATAAACGAAGCAGTTTTTGCTGCATCAAATAAGTAGCTAGAATACTGTGGGAATTTTCATATACTAGGGATTTCCCGTTTTCTCTGAGCTTGTTGAGGTTGTTTACTAGTCATTTTATGATCTATTCAAACAAGTTTGTTGAAAGTTCTTAAGTACCTAAACAAATTCATAAGTTGCTTGGATTATTATTAACACAGCGGCAACAGTTTCATTATTTCGCCTTCTCACTCTACTCAGCCAGTTAGTCACCGAACCCTTTTTATAAAATATATATAATGCAGCACTATGTGAACGGAACGAAGTGCAAGCTTCCCCTGCGTGGTAGTTGACACGCTGGACAGCTTGCGCCTGTATCGCAGTGTCCCGCACGACAGACATCCCCCTTCTCAGACTACAAATACTCGCTCGGGGCAGTGGCTGCTAGAATACATTTCAGTTATTGCCGCCATTCATCACTTGTATTGTGTAGGGTTTTTTTCTCAGTATTTTTATGTAATGAATGCTAATGTATATATTTTATTCTATATGATGTTTTAGATGCTTTGATAACATATATGGACAGTTTATCGTAGGGTTCGCATTGAATGGAAGTATAAATTATGTTACGTAGTTTGCTGTTTTTATCGTGCAAAAAGAGACAGAAAATAGTGGTGTTGATAACTGACGCAAAATAAGGCATGCAGCATACCTCTCAGTTTTGTCGTCTTTGTATACTGTTTTGAGTTAGCATGCATCGTCATAGCTTCCAAGGTTCTCTGTGCTTTTATCTGTGTTTCATATTTAACTCGTTAGAAATGCATTGTGCTGATACATTGTTTTAAAATAATAAATTATATATATAATTTCCGATTAGACACCAGCTGTCAATTGCTTTCGTTCATTAAATTATAACAAACTCCTTATTAGTACTAATCAAGTCATATAGTTAAGGGCGCTGCCTACCTCGAATGTTTGGCGCGGTCATAGTAATATAACTTACATGTTAAATTATATTCGGCGTTGCTTAGTACCTGCCTGATTTACATATATGCTACCCCATGACTTTTTTGTTCATCTCGGTGAAGTACGTATTATTATAGGATATTTGAGGGCGTTAAATAAATACCCTGAAAACTATGATCAAATAAATATTTTCGTCGTCAAAAATTTTCGAAAGCATCGTCTTTGGATTATTTTGGTTTATGTTTATTCTTGTAGCAATATTCTCTCTTCAGTGGAGAATATAGTTTCTGTCCTAAAGCGATATCATTAAATAAATGACTGAGCATCACTTAATACAATAATTTAACGTGTAAATCCCTATATTTGTTCTCGCTATGTGTCTCAGGTAAGCAGTGAACTTAAAATTATTTAGCGAGAACTTAAATATTATTTTTTTAAAGATATTTTAATGTGAAATGCTATAGTTTTAGGAAAACAAATGTAATACTTAGTATAAATATTTGTATACCAACCATTACGATATAATTTTTAACTTTAATAATACATCTTTGTCTTTATGAGATGAAGTTTACTTTTTTATTTTGTATTTTAAATGTCTTTATTTAAAGCTGTTGTGTACTTAAGAGTTATCATGTACACTCTGAAAAATTTTATCTGGTCAAGTGTTAAATTTTGTGCGTATCACAGCTAATATAAATGTTGAGATAGGCACACGTGAGACTTGGAAAATTGACTCTAATTGCATTATCTATTTTACATCTGCACGTTAGGTTATATTCTCGGAATAACAAACAGAATAAGGCGGCTTCAGTGCTGCGATTGTTGGGCTCACGATACCTTCGTCTTGCCACAGCGGCGATATTGCTTCGCGCTCGTCTTGTATCGACTGCGCTGCTCCTGGCCGGATGTCTCCTGAGTGCACTAATTGGCCTCTAATCCGTCGCCTCCAGCCAAGAGAGTAACAAGAACTGGTACGCAGTCGCCGCCCTTTGAAGTGGAACAAACCGTGTCTCGTCTTCTCTATATAGGCCACTGAGTGTGCTCTTCCCATTCCCCCTTGCTGCACGGGTCGAGGGTTTCTTCTTTCTGAAATGCTTGGGGTCACAATTGTATTGGCATTCGTATGTTGCTCTTTGATATAATCGTGTCCACGTGTACATACACATATGAGTTAACGTTATTTAAAAATAAACATACACTCAGGTTTACCTATACCACGTTGTGTCCTACATTTCCTGCACTCGTGTGAGTGTTGCGCTCATGTACCAAACCTTTATAATTCAGATATCTGTATTCGTAATAAAACAACACTCTTGTTTGATTTTGAAATCATCGGCTTCTGGAGTTGAATGTGTATCAAGGGAACAAATGACAAGGCAACTTGTTCCATCCTATATATCTAGTGACCTTCTACAATGACCGAGCCGTTATTCGCGTTATTTTTTGCAAGCAGACTAGACTCCAAACAGCTGTATACTCGTTCGATGTTCCCCTTTGGGCAAAAATGCCGTGGTCTGCCGGGGAAACTGCACCTGCCCAGCAATTAGATAAGTTATATTGTATAGTGACCAACCTGCTGTACAGAGATCACTCTCCTAGCATCACATAGAGGCTTGTGGCGAATGTAATCACATATTCTACTCTGGTATGTACTGGACAGTAAAGTCTAGTCTGTTACCAAGTAATAACGCGAATTTCGCAGGTCTCTATACATTGACTTAGGCGTTTCGGATTTGTGTGATATATATAAGTTTTAAGATTTTTAATTGTTGGTTGCAATGGGAGTTTACAATTAAATTTTATTGGATTTTGGACATACGCCATTGCTCATGTTTAGCTGATTAAACATGTGTTGAATGACAAAGTACGAACACGAACAAGGAAAAAAAAATAACAAATATAAAACGCACACAAAACTATAAAAAAGCAATCCCGGAGGAATTCTGTCAATTTCTTTCTTTCTTTCTTTTTTTTCTTCAAAATAAAAGTTATATTAGACAACAAAGAATTATAGAAATGGAATTCAGTCGAATATCGACACAACACCCAGACACAAAAGACAATCGCAATCCCCGAAACGTTGTAGTTTTTAGTTGGTTTTACTTGTGTTGTGTTGTCTATTGTCTTGTGTTTGTTGTCCACTGTCTATTTCCATCTTGTTTCATATTTGGAATGTGGTTCTATATTTGTGTCTGTCTTTTGTGTATGTCTATGATTGTATGGTTGGCAGTGAAATTACGCAATATAGTTCCATATATTTTCTCATTTAAATGCAACAATTCCGAAGCAAAATTAACAGAAATCGACATAAATTAATTTTATATAAACAGTAAACTTTTTTTTTATTAAAGTGTATCGATTCATACTGACTGCACAATTTATCTTATACGCGCAAACATCAAGTGACGTGTCCAGAGAGATTAGACGTGTTCCGTCACTAGACGTTACGCGCGGAAAGATACGAATTGGCTGAAAATAGAACTTCAGGGCTTTTTTGAGTGCTCACTTTATCCCGAACCGCCTATAGAAACAAGCACTGAACTATGATACAGACTTTCCATCAGTTAAATTATATGGTCACCGTTTGAAGTAAAAATGGATCGGCGGGAAATCTTGCACACTTGTTCAGCACTTGACTCGTTAAGGCGATGCGGTATTTGATACGCGCTTTAAGGTCGCTCTTATAACTACGTCGCTCCTGAGTCTCTAACGCGCAAAACCGCTCAAGGTTGGCGGCGCCCTAAGTTTCAGATGTCCGTGGTAAAAATAGGAAAAATAATCGATAAATTAGTTTTCACAAGTTTTGACTCTGCTCAAACCCAGAAGTTTACTTTGATTGTGAGGAACGAGAAATCCAGTCTTATATCCATCAATACGTGTTCATTTGTACCGAATGATAAATGATTTACCTTGGCGTTACTAAGCGGGAATACAAATACAGTACCGAGAGCTTGCATACAGATAAAAAAGTGGAAATATCTCTTTATATTACTGTCTATCCAATAAAACACTTGATCCCTCCTATATTCACAACACCTAAGAATTTTATTTCCTGGAACGTAAAACTGGTGGGCTGAACTTCATCCCTAATATTAGCATAAGCACGGAATACATCGAAGCATTTTCCCGGCTTAAGATGTTTGCTTGCGTTGCATAGATATAAGTGAGCATTTTTTAAGCTACAACATGTAGTTTAATTTCAGAAACAACTGGACATGTGTTGTTATCGGTAATATAAGGCCATGCTTATTTGTTTATATTGTTTTCGCGATAATGATTTGTTAAGCCTAAACGAGAGCAGATATCAAAAATTCGCTAGGCATTTCATTCGAAATGGGTTTCACCAGGTTGGCTAATTTTTTCAAGACACTCAGTGGTATGGTTTTGACTGATTATGTAATTAACGAATTTATATCGGCTCTTCTTTCAGATTTAAAAATTAATTATTACATAACCCATACAAGCAGGACGGCATAGCCTTGGGAAAGATCAAAGGATCAAACACGTGATCGCCAATCAATAGTGCATACGCAGTTTTGAAAGCAAAAATTAAGGTTTTCATTCACATGTGTGTAAAACCCGCCATTGTTTTACTTTTAACTCTGGCTTATTAAAATATGCTTATAAACTCGCAGTGATATTAGTTGTTCGTTGGTTGATGTTCCGCTAGTCTGTCGTCTCGTTTCATGACGTAACCTCAAAGTATTGCTTATTTATTTTCATCACACTTGACATACTTTACCAAAAGGTTTCGTTACTGTTGTTAATGATTCATGCCTAAAACACGCGTCACAACATATAATATTTATGTAATTTAAAAAACACCCAAATTAATCAATCACCATTAATACGATTGTAAGACAGTTTTGCGGGAATATATTGTCATATTTCAAAATGTAAGCTGACTTTGTCAAAGTTTATTGGCTATGTAAGAATTATGACGTGGCTGCACGCATGAAGTCGAGTTTAGAGGCTAACCTGAATAACTAATAGACTGTCGGCCTTGTTTGTTACTCGTGGGATAGAAACGACCTCGACCCGGTAGTGTTAATTAACGGCCAGCACGTTGGTCATCAACAGAGCCACGAGTTAGGCGTTGCGAAACTATTTTGACACCATATTGTTTCAATGTCTTACGTTTCGATTGGCAGCTCTGCTCGGTAGTTATTGGCAACTCTGCTTGGTAGTTATTGGCAACTCTGCTTGGTAGTTATTGGCAACTCTGCTTGGTAGTTATTGGCAACTCTGCTTGGTAGTTATTGGCAGCTCTGCTTGGTAGTTATTGGCAACTCTCCTTGGTAGTTATTGGGAGCTCAGCTTGGTAGTTATTGGCAAATCTGATTGATAGTTATTGGCAACTCTGCTTGGTGGTTATTGGCAACTCTGCTTGGATGTTATTGGCAACTCTGCTTGGATGTTATTGGCAACACTGCTTGGTAGTTATTGGTAGTTCTGCTTGGTAGTTATTGGCAACTTTGCTTGGTAGTTATTGGCAACTCTGCTTGGT
>PNEQ01046333.1:0-29143 GCA_003012365.1 Medauroidea extradentata
GAAGTTCATTGAGGGCCGTTGCTGGTGCAGACACGTGTAGCCTAGCTGACAGCTGTGAATAGGTTCATTGATGGGCCGTTGCTGGTGCAGACATGTGTAGCCTAGCTGACATCTGTGAAGAAGTTCATTGATGGGCCGTTGCTGGTGCAGACATGTGTAGCCTAGCTGACAGCTGTGAATAGGTTCATTGATGGGCCGTTGCTGGTGCAGACATGTGTAAACTAGCTGACATCTGTGAAGAGGTTCATTGATGAATCAATGCTGGTGCAGACATGAATAGTGTAGCTGACAACTGTGAAGAAGTTCATTGAGGGCCGTTGCTGGTGCAGACACGTGTAGCCTAGCTGACAGCTGTGAATAGGTTCATTGATGGGCCGTTGCTGGTGCAGACATGTGTAAACTAGCTGACATCTGTGAAGAGGTTCATGATGAATCATTGCTGGTGCAGACACGTGTAGCCTAGCTGACAACTGTGAAAAGGTTCATTTATGGGCCATTACTGATCGGATACAGGGTTTATTCATGTGCCAGTCATATTTTACCGCTGGTGAGCAATTACTGAGCCAATAAGGGATATATTATGCAAAGGCGCCAGATGCGTTCGGTAAGTTGGCCAAATGTATTCTAGCATTGCATAACAGCTGTACTCCATTAATTGACCATATGCATTCTACTACATAGATTACGTTATAAAAAATTAGTTTTATGTAAGTAATTATTTTTTTCAAACGATTTTTTCTTATATTGCATTGTCATCCAGTTCTAAAGAATGTTTAATGTTGTTTCAGGTCTCTAGCTCATCGGAAAGTTAGTTAGAAATCGAGTGCCAATTTTGTACCCAACAAACAGACAAGAAGCGAGTAATAAAACCCTATATAAATACATTGTTAAGTGTTAACCTAGCTCACTGCTACCGGGCATACAAGAGAGTTAATAAAAACATGTTAAAATGTTCCGCATTTTTAGAAATATTATGTACTCAAATAAATCAGGCTGTATGTAAAATTTGTCTTAAAGTACTGAAATAGACTCCTGCACTAAGAGTTAGAAAGGTGTCAGAAGTTAAATTACTAGTTCATATGGGAAAATGTCTACAATATTTTATTTAACTTGCGTGATCTTTGAACGACTCCTACGATGGATTGGTACAAAACGGTTTAGTTCATACATAACTTAATCACATTGGTTTGAAAAACGACAAAATCTTAGTTACAATTAATTATTATAATCATATGAAGGGACCCCTGGTTTTCGCGAAAAGAATTTTGCCACATTCGATTTGGTGCCTTACGTCCACATCTGCAGTTCTACTTCGTGGTCAGTGATTGGATATTTTAACACCCACGAGCCTTAAGATTCTACCGGCAAATCACAGGTGTGTGGTGTTGCAGGAACGTTATTGTAATTGGCTGAGTCAAATTATATACGGCTCGTCACATAGATACGCTGTCAATAGCCATATGATGCAAAACTGCAGATGTGCACGTAAGGCACTGAAACAAACTGGGGCAAATTTCTTTTCGCAAAAAAACAGGCGTCCCTAGAAATAAGTGGCAAAAAGTTGTCAGCAAACTATGACTTTGATTAATTTCGGTTATAAAAATTTGTAGGTAGATAAAAATCGTTTCATGGAAATAATTTAAGGTTTGCGAAATTTAATAATGAGTAAGTTGCGATAGTTAAAGACATGGAAATTTTGCATTTCAACTCCCAAAAGAAAACGCGAATTTTTCATGTCCGTATGAATCAATCACAAAAGTAACTCGACTGTACAATATTTTAAAATCCAACATCCACTCAAATGAATCAGCAATATATCCGAGTAGCCTATTTCAATCGTAAAATTTGGCGCATATTATGGCATGTTAAAAAATGAATTCATCATTCTGACAGGGCCACTACGCAAGAGTAAATGGATAACAACACTTATTTTGTATTTTTGCTATGCTATTTTAACTAAAGAAATGCATGGTTCTTTAGGTATACCATTGTACAGGTTGTGTGGCGTTGTATCCACAGTTTACTCTAAATGTCGTTCGAACCGTCTACGCTTGGTTCAAGAAGACACATTTATCTAACCATTTCCTATCAACTTAAACAATTTTATACAAGCCCGTAGGTTATATTTTGTCCGGAATGGTCGTTGCGACATTTGCCAAGCTTCATAAATCATAAACTTATGCATAACGCTAACAAGTCAGCCATTCAGCGGTAAACAGCAATTCATTTTATTTTTCTATTTATAAAGTAGTGGCTGTCTTCAATAATAGGTTTTAAACTGTTGTTATAAGACAAATTCGAACAATTTCCATGTTTTATAGTATTATGATGCCATATGTTCGGAGCTGCGTACAATCTAACGTGTACCATGTCGTGTACAATGCCAGGCATTAATGTAAAGTACTAATTTAAAATGTTTCGAACTTATTTGGTAGTCGTCATTTTGTATGTTTCTGTGATGATTTCAATAACATTATGTTATATTACAAGATATTGTTTAGGGACTAATTTACAAAAATGTTCTGTGACCTTACAAATAATTGTAAACTTTACAAAAAACATATGATAATAAATATTAAAACAATAATAGGCTATTTCTCTTGTTAACTTATAACTTTTGTGGTTCTGCAAAAAAGTTTAGCACGGCAACAAACAAAAACTACATATTTAAAAAATGTTTTTGTTTATTTGCAATTAACTTCTTTTTAATTTTACAGTTGTTAGTAATGTAACATATTTCAGAGTACAAAACATATTGTAAATTATGACAGGACGCCAAGTTGATCATTTTAGAATCGAAAACTCTGTCCATAGACATTTAATTACGTTTGTTCCCAAAGGAATTAGGAAAACCTATAACCACTTAAAAATATGCGACATTTTCACCTCTGATTTATCTTCACCTCGGCCTTATCTTCACCCCGGCCTTATCTTCACCCTGAACTAATCTTCACTATGGCCTTCCCTCATCCGTGACAACTTTGCCTGAGGCTGGATATACCGTGTCAATAATAATTTGACGGTCTGGACAACTGCCTAATAAACAAAGTAACGAATCTGACGGTATAGTTCACGAAATAACGTTTCACTAAAAGCGCACAAATTGAATAAAAATGTCATCTAAATTTTCTAGAGATTTCAAAACTTTACATGGTTGACGCAAGACCACCTGTTACAACGCCAACGCCCACATTTATTAATTACTTTCAATTTAGTTATACACATTGAGGAAACAAAGAATGGTTTTCAAAAATTCTCAGCTGATCGCAGACAGCACTCGAGACAGCGGTTTTTGGTGAAAGGGATTTTGCAACAATTTGTTTCAATACCTTACGGGCTCATCAACAGCTGTGCTTCTTGGTTATTGGCATAATGTAGCTCATTCGATTGCGTCAATCAGGGTGAGATTATTGCGGCACCACACGTCTGTGACTTGCGAGTAGAACGCCGAGACTCAGAAAGTTATAATCGTCCAGTCAGTCATTGACAATGAAGCAGAGCTGTATATGTACACATAAAGCAATGAAACTAATAGCTGCAAAATTCTTTTCACCAAAAATTCACTGGCTCGGTTTATGAGTCTAGGCCACGGCCGTAGAAGAACAGTTCTGGACACTCGCCTGGAAACTTGACCTCCTTGTTGTTTGGCTGCAGTTCGTCAAGTTACCGAGAATATTGTGTTTTATTGGCGCTTCAGTTAGGGCGGTCGGTCTCAAACTCCGCCCACTTCCTTTCCACTAAGGTAAACAATTTATCAAAGCGTATTTTTTTTATCAATTTACGAAATACTTCCTTCGCTCACAAGTTTAAGAAAAGGCTCCTGCGATCTTTATTTACTTTATAAATTTAAATATGGAAAAAAAGTGGGCGGAGTTTGGGTCCGACCGCCGTAACTGAAGCGCCAATAAAACACAATATTCTCGGTAACTTGACGAACTGCAGCCAAACAACAAGGGGGTCAAGCAAAATACATTGGTAGATAGGCGAGTGTCCAGACCTGTACTTCTACGACCGTGATCTAGGGACAGGAAAATTTCGCGAATTAATAACCTGCTGGCTGGACTCCATTGTACTACGCATACTCCAACCGCGTCTATTCGTTCATTGTCTGCTGTTACACTGAGTAGCAGCTAGTTGGCAAATGGTCATTGCGTGAGTTGCATAGGATAATTGATTCTAATATGCAGGTAATTGAATTCGCGAAATTTTCCTGTCCCTAGTAATGACCCTTGCTGAAACATTTAGGCCTATAAGACAGCTACACCTTGATAAGCAGGCCATCTGAGCACTCAACTTCATATAGTTTCCTAACCGGGCCAATCCGCAAGGATTAATAAATATTAAACACTGGATACAATACGACAGTACAAGTCCCCGCTCCTACAGCCCGAAACTAGGATAAAAATTGCCACGTACAGAGCGATATAGGGGCGTGTATCAACGTGGTCTGTCTGCAATACACCGACACCCGGGTCACTGCGCTACCAGGATGCACCAGGACGTCCAGATACGACGATGTTCCGATTTCCGTGACCGCAAATTTATATCAGCCTCGGCAAAATAATTGCGGTGGGATTGTCAGCATAACAATTCGGTGGCTATTTTATCTAAATATACCGTCACTTCGTACCGTAACTTTACAATCTTGCCTCTATCCGCGTTTGGTGTAATTTACCTGTTTTGTACAATGCAGTATAATACCTGATCCAAGAAAATCTCCCCTTCTTACCTGAGTGATATGCTTTATTTATGAAACATGTCATACAGTAGAGAAAAATACCAGACAAAGCCTATTCTTTAACATTAAAGCAGGTGGCGACATTCGAATAGCACTACCAATGTGGCTGGCGGTAGAAACACAACGGCTCGAACTTAAAATTTGTGACGTTTGCAGATTGTTTATCGGTATTGTTTAACCTTTATCTTTATGTAAAAAATTAACTATATCATACAAACTTTCACCCGCTAGGAGCGCTACCATCATCCGTTGCCAAATATTCGTCTCTGTTTTCCAAACGTTTCTCCGCTGTATTTGACGACTCACGAATGCCTGTCACAAGGCTAACGAAAACGTTAAGACTATTCTGTACCGTATAATTCGTGATTTTATAAACGTACCAATCACTGTCCAACTCTTACAAATTACATTAATAGTAATTTACAATTTTTTTTGTTCAAGTTTTTGTACAAGCACATGTCATAGTAGCGATTTGATTATTTTCTATATGTAATGTACGCGTCTGTGATACCTATATTGCAGTTATTAATATTTACTGAAATTGTACTTAAGTTAATTCTTCAACACTTTAACGTTGGTTCACTATCCTGTTATTTACTTTATAAACTGTAATTTGTGATTATTATTGTAATTGTCTATTCTTAAATAATCGATTATGGTCTTAGATGTAAGACGTGATATTTTTCCGAAAAAGAGGAGTAAGTTAGGTTGTTCTATAATTTATATATCTGTGCTATAAGCAGTATTGTCTTTAGAGCAAGGAATAAGGGGAGTTCTCTCTGGGATGCCAAGCCGAGCGGACGGATTCGCTGGAGGGCGCAAGACGTTCTAGGACCGAGGACGACTTCGTCATCCTGGGTCATCTCGAAGGAAGATCATAAGGACGAGCTGGATGCCCAAACATTTCCCGGCAGACAGGAGGACTGGGGCCTGCCAACTACAGAAGATTGGTAACGTCAAACGATCACGTTACTGTGGTAGGGCCAGCCAGCACCGCCATATGTTTTTTTTTTCTATCGGGACCTGTTGGTTTCCACACCGAGATCGCCGACTGGAAGTGCTGCGGTCTGGCTCTGCGGCAGGGATTATCTAGTAGCCTAGGTCTTAGGGCTTCAGTAGCCTGATTTTCTTTAATATTCCCTCCTCAGCGTTTTTCCTTGCTCCACCGCCATCTTGACTGAATTTTGCAGTATTGTGTATACGAGAATTCCGTATTCCTGCTTCAAAGTTTAACAAATTTTGACGTAGGCTACCATCTTGTGAATATTCTGGAATGGCCAACCATGGTTAAAAAGTACATGCCATACTTTTATTTCCTTTCTAATGTAATGTTCAGTTCCTTTAACGTAGGATTCAAATGTTACCTAGGAATACCTGGAACGGATCCACGCTATCTTGTTTGTGCCCTGAGATAATTTTCTTGCTATCAATTAAATGAATTTTACCTCTCTGTTGGTGTAGGTGTTGGTTATTTCAAGTCTCATGCATTCCAGTATTTAATTATTACGGAGTTTTACAGGGTGAACCTTTTGAACCAAATACGTCAACTGCTTACTCAAACAAGACATTTGAAATAATTTAGAGTGAATGTGAACGTATTAAGCTACAGTACGACACCTTTGTTATTTCACGTAAAAATATTTTTATTTCAAAAAAATTCTTGTGTATAAGCTACCAAATTTTTGCAAACTTTTGAGTACCCCCATTTTTAAATAATATGTTTACATGAAATATCAAAGGCGTCATTCTGTGGCTCAATAAATTTACATTCACTATAATTTTTTTAGTCGCGTTTGAATAGTGTTCCGTTCGGATAATTAGCGAAAATAGTGGAATCGCAACTTTGGTATGCAATTCTACGAAAACTATGGAACTGAAAAATGTTGTATTTGTTGGAAATTACTATAAATTTAATGTGTTAGAGTTGGACCGTGTTTGGTACTGTTAAAAAATTATGGATTTTTAGGTGCAGAGCACTCTTAAGGCCTCGCTCTTTAGTTTTACAGTGGTTTCGAGGAAAAAAAATTTAACGCAAATGAATGTATGTAATAAATATTCATTGTTACATATTTATTACTTACATATCATCGTTTGTATAAGAATTTTTCTGTTGAAATACACCAAACGGATTTTTAGTTTTTTGACAATGAAATATTACATATTTTGTGTTCAGAATAAGCTAAAATGAAGAAAAATAATTTTTTGCTGCCGAACGGTACATACTTTAAAAAAAATGCTGTGGCAAAATTGTATATATATGTCTGTAAACAGTCTCAAATTTTTTTTCAAATCATTAAGGTAAAAAATATTTGAGTTATTTGCAATTGTTGGAAAAATATATAAGACATGGCCCTGTTGGCGCCGCCTACCTTGAGCGGTTTTGCGCGTTAGAGGGTCAAACGAAGAAGCCATAATGGCGACCTTGAAGCGCGCATCATATGTCACATCTGATCTTTGAAAGAACTGTGCAATGGTATTGCATGACTGGATTCAATTTCTTGGACGTACTCCATTGCAAATTGAATGACTGTCAAAGAAAACTAAACAAATAAAAGAAAACCATAATATAAGCAGAGTATGCTTTAGTCAGCAAGATACATACACAACAAGAAATTCCAAAATGGAACCGGGTCAAATAAAAACAAGGAACAAACAGATAATAAATGAAAATAATTAACATGCGACACAACGATGAGACGAAACGAAAAACACAGTAGATATCAGACACAAACAGAAAAATAACAAAAAGACACAACAAATAGACGAGACAAAACGCAACGGATAACAGACATATACAGAAAATACAAACGACACAATGAAGAGAGGAAACAAAACACAGTAGTTTTCCAGACAGACTGTGTTACGACGTGACGTTTCGGGAACTGGAATCTGTTCCCGTCATCAGGTAGACACACAGGGTTCAGGAACACGAGTGCGACTGATGAAGAGACTGGAAAAACCATGGGTTTATATAGGTTAAGCCCACTTATCCTGCTCAGCCAATGGAAGACGAGCTGTCTCCTGATCCACATTCGTAGGGTATCTGATATACACAGTTGTGAGTTTGTAGTTTTTCAGTGGCTGGTTTTACCCTGGCGACCATACGTTTGATAGTAGATTTGGATCGGAATGCTGTTTGAAGTCCGTATTTGTTTCCCAGACGTCTTTTTTTTTTCGAAAGGCCTCTAACATACGGAATAAGTAGGGTTCTTGCTGGTTTTTCGGTTTCTGTGGGCTTAAGTGTTCTGTTAGGTTTCATGTACTGTTTGATGGTGTTTGCCGGGTAACCATTGGCTGTGAGTTCTTTTTTTATTTGGTTGTGTTTTATCAGTACAGATTTCTTGCTGGAACAAATAATCTCAGCTCGGTTAGCTAGTGTGCGAATTATGCCAGTTTTTGTGCTTTTAGGGTGGTTGGATGCAAAATGTAGGTATTGGCCTGTATGTGTAGGTTTCCTGTATACTTTGGTTTCCAGACTGCTGTTTTCCCTGCTAACTAGTACGTCTAGAAAAGGAATGGTGCCATTGGTTTCTTTTTCATATGTGAACTTGATTGATGGCCTCAATGAGTTTAGGAAGTTCACAAATTCCTCCAGGGTTTCGGGTCACGTTGCCAGATAGTGAACGTGTCGTCTACGTAACGAAGCCAGATTTTAGGATGGGTATTGCTTTTGCTAAGTACTACCTGCTCAAAGTTCTCCATGAATATGTTTGCCATGAATGGTGAAAGTGAAGAACCCACTGCCATGCCGTCTGTTTGTTTGTAGAAACTGTCATTAAACTGGAAATATGTTGCAGTGACACAAAGGGTAATCATTTCCATGATGGATGGAATTGGTATGGTTGTTCTGTCCTTTAGAGTTGGGTCAGCTTCCAACTTGGCCTTGACAATGTTGAGAGTTTCAGCCACAGGTACATTGGTGAAAAGGCTTTGGACATCAAAACTCACTAGGGCGTCAGTGTTTTCTATTTTCAAAGTTTTGGCTATGGATATGAAATGACTAGAGTCTTTGACAAAAGTTGGTGTCTGGCCTGCGAGGGGTTCAACAAATTTCAGGATATATTTTGATAGTTTTTGGCATGGAGCATTGCAGCAGCTGATGATCGGGCGCAGAGGCATGTCGGGCTTATGGATTTATGGATGACCATATATGTGGGGTGATCTACTTTTGTGTGGCGTCAGTTCTGATCTTGTTTTATCTGGGATATGGCTTTGATGTTATTTCAAAGTTTGATACACTTTTCGCTCAATGCTGGAAGTGGGGTATTTTTCAAGATGTGTGTATTGTTCAGAGGTGATCAGGTCTGTGATTTTTTTATCATAGTCTGATTTATCTATAGTACCACAGTAGGACGACCCTTGTCTGTTGGAAGGATTACAATGTCAGGGTCGTATTTCAGAATTTTGATGGCTTTGAGTTCATCAGAAGAGATATTTGGTTTTGGTGAGCCAGCTGAGGTAATCGCTGTGCGCACAGTCCAGCGAAATTCATCTTGTTTAGCTGCAGGGAGTTAGTATATTGCGCCCTCGACGGATGAAACTATGTCAAGGACAGGAATGTGTCGTGGAGCAACGCAGAAATTGAGGCCTTTTTGCAAAACACTTTCCTCGCAGTTGGACAAGTTTCTTGAGGAGGCATTATTGACTGTGTTAATACTTTTTGGCGCGGAGTTGGTTTTTGTGTTCACGGTACTGGTAAGTTTGGAAAATTTATCTTTTTGCTTTTCTTTGCACCTAACAGATTTTTTTCAGGACAAGATTCGTGATAGACTGATATACGCAATTAAAATCTTTTGTACTGATGATAGACTATATTTCACGCTGTATTGCAGATATTTCGTTACTCAGTTGTGTTTTGACAGTAATAGGCAGAAATTCTTTCTTTCAGCACCTTTTGGCTGGCTTTCAGGGCTATTTTTTTTTAGCCTGTTTGCTGTTCACAGGAGATTTGACAGTAAGACCCTTCGGAATTACACCCTCACTGCGGCATTTACAAATGAAAAGTCAAATTGTTGGAACAACGAGATAGATCAATCATTTTCTTTTCCAGTTTCCTCAGAGAAATATGCATACCGGGTCCATACCGGGCATTGATATGATCTTTGTAAGAACTGTGCAATGGGAGTGCATGACTGGATTCAGTTTTTTGGACGTACTCCATTGAAAATTGAAGGACTGTCAAAGAAAACTAAACAAAACAAAGAAAACCATAATATAAGCCCGAAACGTCGCGTCATAACACTGTCTGTCTGGAAAATTACTGTGCTTTGTTTCTTTTCTTCATTGTGTCGTTTGTCTTTTCTGTATATGTCTGTTATACGTTGCGTTTTGTCTCGTCAATTTGTTGTGCCTTTTTGTTATTTTTCTGTTTGTGTCTGATATCTACTGTGTTTTTTGTTTCGTCTCATCGTTGTGTCGCATGTTACTTGGTTTTTTTATTTGTTATAGTTTTCATTTATTATCTGTTTGTTCCTTGTTTTTATTTGACCCGATTCCTTTTTGGAATTTCTTGTTGTGTATGTATCTTGCTGACTAAAGCATACTCTGCTTATACTATGGTTTTCTTTTATTTGTTTAGTTTTCTTTGACAGTCGTTCAATTTGCAATGGAGTACGTCCAAAAACTTAATCCAGATATGCCACATCGCTACAACGAGCCAAGCGCTGAACTAGCGAGCAAGATCACCGCCTATCCATTTTTACTACGGGACTAAAAATGCCGACTGTAAAATTTTATTGGAGGAAAATTCTGTAGCAAAGTTCAGTAAACGTATCTATCTGAGTTTCACACACATACAGTTAGTACATTTCTTTCCGTACATTGGTTAAAGAGCACGTGTGAACGAGTTTCGAAAATGAACTTATTTCCCCGTATGGTACAACACATTTGAAGCACGTGGTAGACACTGTCCTTAAGCAAGTGCTACAATAACTGAAAGAAATGCCAGTAATGAAAGAACACACGTTTCGTTTGCTACAACACCACGCAGTGGCGTGAAATGACCAGCTTGTCGACTGAAAAACTTCAGAAGGCAACACGTTCTACTATTTTATTACACTGCATTTTCCAAGCCGACCAAGAATAAGTAATAGGCAAGCATTACCAACTATGCACATCGGTGAGAAATTTACTGCGTGAAATGAAAGTAATTTAGTGCATTTATAATATAATTTCATGCCGGATCCAACTTGGAGCGGACTGGGAAATCCGGACTGAAACATTTACTTTAAACACCCATCGGGCTGCACTGAGCGAAGACAAACCGGTCGCCATGTTTAATACTTTGGTTATGTAAGAGGTGATAATTGCCCTGGGCTAGATAAAAACTTTATAATGTGATAAAATAAAGAGAAGTGTAAACTGAATCAAAATACATATTCTTACGAATAAATATAATCAAAATACATAAAATGTTCGCCGCTTGGATTTTCGGCAGTCATTTGTTCTGTAGTGCAATATTTGGCAAAGAGATGTCTCTGCACAATAAGCAGTCTGAGTTCACTCCATTATTATAGCCAATTCGTAATAAAGTGAGCACTAAAAAAAAAGCCCTGCTAAATTTAAATTTTCCGCCAACTCGTATCTTTCCGCGCGTATAACGGGTAGCGACAGGAAATATCTAACCTCTCTGGACACGTCACTTGGTGTTTACGCGTGTAAGATAAATTAAGCGTTTAGTAGGAACCTTTATAGTTCGACTAAAAATAATTTAGTATTGATATAAAATACAAATGTGTCAATTTCATGAGGTTTTATTTCTTTATTATTGTACTGAAATAGGAAAATACGCGGAACTATATTCAGCAGTACGCTGCGAACATTACAAGTTGCAAGGTAACTGTTGGTAATGTTGAGTTATATGTAGTAGCGGCTCGTAATATTTTTCAAAGTTGAAATCTTTAGTGCTCACTTTATCCCGAACCACCTTTACATGTCACTCAGAATATAAAATTTTACTATAAACACATTTCAGTCCAAGTTCACTTTATGTTCGGTCCTTGTTTAATCCAATCCAAGTTCAGTCCAGTCCGGAATTTTACTATAAACGTGCTAATTAACAAATCCAATACGTGATAAAATATATTACTAATGTTTTGCTGAAAATAATTCATGTTGCACGCTGCTAATTATTATAATCTGAGTTAGAAACAATTAAATTTCCCGCTAAGTTTATTATCCGTGTGTAAACACACGAAAAACATAACATAGATCAATTAGTACTTACAATATTACACAGCTAACATTTCTGTTAATACCCTGTTATGATGTTTTGACTGTAAATAGAATTTGTTATACTCGCAAAAATGCTACGGTTATTACTTTACGGTTACTTAATCCGGCAGCTGAAGTGCTGCCTTTCGCATTTAAAAAAAAAGTCGGAGGATACTGCAAGAAATAAGTAAAGCGAGAATTTTAAAAATGCTCAGCTAATCTCAAACATCCACAGCTTATAAATACTTGATTAAAATTAAATTTAAACGGATTTCACAGGGAAGAGGTTGCGACTACGTTGAGATCTTCCATGGTATATTAAAGCATCTCGAGTGGGGGAAAAGAGTGCGCTGTTTTTTAATTTGTTCGGAGTTTTGCTCTACTTGCATAAATTACGTCTGAAATAATTTCCATCCCATAAATTTGATATATTTTAAAAGTGCACAATTATATAATTAGATCAACATTTTAATATTTTTGGTTCTGATCCATTGCTATAGGATCGATTAGAATGTTTTGCTTTTAAATACACTGAAAACTGTGAACAAATTTGTATTCTCAGTCTTGAAGAAACAATGAAAAATACACACATGCCCACACACACACAGGATGTCCAGAAACAAGTGCATAATAAGCACAAGTGAATTTTGGACTAAATTGGAGACGAAAATGTTATTAGCAAATAACAAACTTTGTACAATACCTGAGTGAATGCTTAAAGGCAGGCTGTGATAATTCTTTCGTATGTACAGGCTACAGTCTAAAGATGTTATATTTATGAGCAAGTTGGCAAAAAGAAACAACTGTTGAATTATTTCTCCGTGATCATTCTCTTTTTTCGAAAGACTGTACATTTTACTGCATTTCACATCCTTAATTTTCAAATTTCATAAAATCCTGATTTTGATTTGTAGATATTTACATAAGCTTCATTCTTATCAAAAAATCATCTCGATATCTCAACGGGTATAAGCGGTACAGATGATTTTTTGAAAACACGCATTATTTTTTTAACAGCTTTCAAGGACTAATTTCGAAAAATCCTGAAATTTTTATTTTGATATTTACGTGAGATTTATTTTAAAGCAAAAACCATTTCAATATTTCCACTGGTTTAGGAGATAAGTGGGATTTATTAAAAACACGTTTTATTTTTTAAAGAGCTTTCAAGGACGTATTTCGAAAAATCCTAAAAAAGCTTTTTAGATATTTACTCAAACATTATTTTAAAAAAAATCACCTCACTATCTGAAATGGTTTAGGAGAAATCACGGATTAATGAAAAACATTTTACGGCTTTTCACCCCATTAATTTTCAAATTTCGCAAAATCGAAAAATTCGCAAATATGTATTTCTTTGGGCAATATTATGAAGTTAAAAATTATGATAGCTTTCCCGGTTAATGAGATATCAGGGATTCTTTGAAAACACATTTCACTCCTTTTTACCCCCTTAACTATCAAATTTCGAAAAATCCATTCTTAGTGGTTGCCCACGGGCCAAGGGGAAGCTTACCTCAAAATTTCATGGTTATAGGACCAGCGGTTTGGACTGTGCGTTGATGAGTGAGTGAGTGTGTCAGAAAACTTCATTATATATATATATATATATATATATATATATGTGTGTGTGTGTATGTGTATATATATATATATATATATATATCCTAAAGCGATATTTTCCTCTCCCCACTGCAAAACACTGTTCTCACCTAAAAGCGATATCGTGATAGATGAAAGATCACCAGTAAATATAATTTTATATTTAAATTCCGTATCCTTTCTCACGACAGGGCTCCGTGGTTAGGTACTTTAAGGGGGACTGATCCCTGTCAGATGGCTTTTACGGTTTTTCTTATAAATCAGGGAATAGACACATTGCTTTACTTTTTTCACGCTGACAAGGCATAGTTTATTGTTTCATTCACTTTTTGGAATCCATATGGCATTGTTTCTGTTAAAGTTGCGGCCTCTGTAGTCGCTCCCGTAAAAAAAGCAATTGTTTCCTTTTCAGTTGTTTCCCGTTGCAAAATAATGAATATATTATGGTTCCAGCAATTACAGAAAATCGATTAAGTTTGTATCTATGCCCTGTCGTGAAAAAAATTTTGATACATCCACTGGAACAGAAGTTATCGAGAAGAAACAGATACATCCAATGTGGTAGGGATCAATACCCCTTAACATTGTTGGTGGAAATGATTCTGCAGAGGAAAACATCGTCGGCTTTCGAGAATTTTCGCAATGACTCCTAACCTAGGAGGATAAAAGAGAAGGTAATTTTTTCGACTGAAAATAATCATATTGCATCTCTGACAATAGCTTCGTTGTGATAGTACATTGCAGAATTGTATTTGTATGAATAGTATGTTACGTGTAACATGCAGGCATTGGACTTCCATCCTTGTGTAAGAAGAGGCTTTCTGGAGGACACCGTTGTATGACTTATGCACTGAGAAAAAATTAATGATGAAGTTACCATACTTGTGTTAAAATAAGGACAACAAACCAGTTTGTTTATCAGTACCAGCCGGACAGTTCCTTCAGCAATATGTTCTGTAGAAGTTATCATCTGGTGTGTAAAAACAACAAGGCTCTTTGTTTCTACTAAACAGATTGTTGAAGGAACTGTCCACATAGTACCGACAACCAAACTGTTTTGTTGTCCCTATTTCAACACAATTATGGTACCTACAATTATACTCTTTTTTTCAGTGTGGCAGTAAAAAGATAATTTTCTTATTGTCTACAGTTATTTGGGGTAAATTTGTACCAGGCAGGAAACTTTGTACCATCAGACTAGTTTGATTTTAAATAAAGCAATGAAAGATGTCATGAATATTGCAATGTTCTTAATGAATACATTTTTTAATCGAGAAGTGTGTTAGCTTCTTGAAGGGTACAAAGCAATTTTATTAAAGAAAATGCCTGGTGTATTAATACCCGGAATTTTAAGAAAGAAACTCCAAATGACTGTAGTTGTAGTAAGTAATTTGGATTCAATTATTTAAGCTATCTCATAAAAAAAAATCCCACATCGTGCTTGCACGTAACAATAGACTAATACTTATGTTAATTGAGCAGATATGAACCAACACGTCGGAAATGTATGATGTCCGTATTTACCCGCAAATGAATGTAATTACATTTATGAAAAGGTGGGGGGAGGGGTCAGTGGCCAAATAAGGTTAACAAAAAAAAAAGTAATTCACGTGGTTGAGATGGTTCTGTAAAAATAAATGGTCAGTTTGAGGATACAGAGTCTTTTAATACTGCGCATATGGTGGAAAATATCTACAGGATGTCCAAAAATCAGGCGAACAGTGGACTACATTGGTTAAGGAAGTGTTAGTGGTACGCAAAATAACGCAGCACAGCACAGAGAAAGTTCGTTTTTACACATCACGTCCAGGTATCAGTTGATGCATGTTACGTCAAGCATACGTAGTATCTTGTTCGGGACTACACGGGGTACGAACCCGCGCCCATACCACGATGGTCAGAACAGTAGTAGTAAGACTACACTGTAAAAAAACTTTCTAAAATATTTAGGAAGTAATTAACCTAAGCACAGTATGCGGGACAGTTACCATACTTCGTCTTGTAAATATGCAGACTTTAAAACTTTTTACAATACAAGTCTGGTAACTTCAGTATATATTTGACTGTTGTATAAAAAAGTTTAGTAGAGCTACCATGGATGTCTGGTAAACAATTCTACCATACCTACTTTCTTAGCGCTCCTATACGCATGTGTGGCAAATTTACTAACTATTTTATAGAGTGTAACAAGATATCTGTGCAGCGTCAGAGGAATCTTTACGTTGCCATCGTACAACATTTTGCCACTAACAATTTATTCTTCAATTCAGCCTAACATTCACGCGGTTTGCTTACCAAACAGTGGTTTCATGACAACCTGTATTTCACACCCCGGCTGCGGGTTTTATCAGTACTGGCTCCTGCGCGCAGGAACAACGTCTGGCGCAGGCGCCAGGGGTCGGGCAACATCTAGGGGAAGGGTTGCAATCCATTAATATTTTTCTACTGGCTCTATAATTCCACCCCATGCAGAGCAGGGCTCGGTCCTTTGTTTCAGCCGCCCTCGACGTCCTCCCAGCCCCTAACCGTATCTCTGCTCGCGTATATCCGGCACTGGTGACTCACCAAGCCACTGGTTGTTAGTTACCGTATATACATCAGCCGCTGTGGCTAGTACCGAGCTGTGTTTACCCCTCCAGTTAATACAGGCTCTAGTGCTTGCATCAGGCTTTCCAGACCGTCACCGTAATTATCGTTTAGTACCGAAAGGGGAACTTCTCGTTCAATGGAATTTTTAAGTTAGGCACACACTAAAACTTTCCTTTGCTGCAACACAAATTTAGTTTGAATATGAAGTACTGAAAAGTAGTAATTATTGTTTACTGTATAAAGTAATATTATAATAAACGGTGTTACCATTAAATTAGTTCAATGTAATATTTGGCTAGGGTTAGTTGTGCCCTTTTTAAGACAAGTTTTACGTCGAAAAGAAATGCTACATTGAAAATAAAATACAGATTTCGCTTGACACTTTAACAAAAATTTTCATTTTAGCAAAACTACTTCGCAGGGTCTCATATTCAAACAAAATTTGTGTTGCGGCAAAGGACGTGTTTTATAGTGTACACTTATATTAGACAGAATTATATTCTACCCCGTTCAAAACACATAGAACGCATAACTTCGCCGGTAATAATACAGAACTTAATACTTCTGGAAAGGCAAGGAACTGCAGTTTTTATTTTTATATTTTAGTTATGATATTTTCACCGAGTGTAAAATTTAAACTTTTTAATCACTCTGAATATTTCGATATGGCCTTTTACACTTACAAGTATCAACCAATTATGTTAATTATTACTTTTTTCAGCAAAACAGAAAACTTCCTAATGCATTTTAATCCAAATAGGTATTTTTGAGTGGTTTTCCTTTTAATATGGCCCATAGAATATTTATTTAATATTAATGCCATAATCAACGACCATATGCTGAGAGAACCATTTAGCATATCGTAATTCGAGTTGGATGTTTCCAACATCGCTAATTTTGTCTGTTGACAAGTTGGCTACATTGTAAATACTCTTGATCTTTGGCAACACGGGCCTTGTTGCCAATTTTTTAAACTCTCTTAGACCTTCTGTCAAGTTTACTTATGAAACTGAATATAATGGGAGCATTCATTTTCTAGATGTTTTGGTATCCAAGTAAAACAACACAATCACTACTAAAGTATACAGAAAACCCACTCATACAGGACAATACCTCCACTTCAGTTCTAACCACTCACTAAGCACAAAAACTGGCATAATAAACACTTTGAAAAACAGGGATAATATAATATGCAGCGACCAGACATCAAAAACTGAGAAGATTAACCACATAAAAAAAGAACTCAGGGCGAATGGTTATCCAATTTCTACCATAGAGAAATCTATAAACCACAGTAAATCTTTATCCAGTACAGAGAAATCAGTTGAAAAACCAGCGGGAACTTTACTAATACCATACATTCAAGGCCTATCAGAAAAAATAAGACGACTTGGCAATAAGTACGGCCTACAAACAGCTTTTCGTTCCACTTCCACAGTCAAAACCATGGTAACCAAAGTGAAACCCAGAACAGAAAAACTTAAAACTCAGAACTGTGTGTATAAAAACCCTTGTGAATGTGGAAGCATGTACATAAGAGAAACTGGCAGACCTCTCACCACTCGGATTAAAGAACATCAAAATAATACTAAGAAGGGTGAAACTGAAAAATCGAGACTTGCCGAACATGCTTGGGAGAACAGTCACAAGATACTGGGGGATAATGCATCTCCAATTACTGTGGAAGTTAACCAGATTAAAAGAAAAATAAAAGAATCAGTTTTTATTGTCAGCAATAGTAATGTTTTCAATCAACAAAGTATAGAATTAAAGAATATTTGGATTCCTTTAATTAAAAATGAAACAGTTTTGAAATAGTTTTTCTAGAATTTCCTACTAAACTCTGTAATACAAGTCATCATTGCAGCATATAAGCCTATTACAAGCTGCGCGACCAATCAGAAGACAGCTGCGCTCTCATTGGCCGAGCTAGAAGCAGGTCCTTCCCCTATATAACACCTTTGTTTTTCCAGTCGTCACAGTCAGTCTGTTCGTGATCGTCGGACTGTTCGTGTGCCTGAAGACGGGAACAGATTTCAGTTCCCGAAACGTCACATCTGTTGTCGTCGAAGAGAACCTGCTATCTTCGTCTGTGTTGTATTCTTTGTGCTGTTTAACCTACAATCTTTTCTGTCGCTGTGTTCATTTGTGTTGTCCTCGTCGTTTTTGTCAATCATCGTTGTCCTGTTCATATACTCTGTTCTGCCAGTTTTTTTTGTTAGTTTCTATTATCTTATACTGACTACATTCCTCTTCTGGAATTATTTATGTGTATGTCGACAACGACCATATATGGTCTTATTTAGTTAATTTTTTTTCGTAATTTTGTTGCATTTTTTAATTTTTTTTTATTTTCTTTGTATTTTTATGTTTTTGTGGGTTTATCTGCGACTTGGAAACATTCGCAAGCAATAGCGTGTATCCATGAATACTCATCTTGTAAATACTCTTGTAATAACTTTCGAGGATAAAATCAAATACACGCTTAAGCCTACATTTAAATAAAAAAAAAGATATATATTGTGAAAATAAAATTACTATAAATTTCAGTTACGTGTGATATTAATAGAAAAAAATTTTGTTAAAATACTTTGTATTGAAACAAAAAGTATGTACTGTACATTTTCAACTGGCTTTAAGGCCCATTCTACAGTGATGGGGAAGTATAAGAAAACGGATGCGTGATACGCAAACCAAACAATCACACGGAGTGAAACAAAATGTCTATTCTTGCAGTGCACGAAAAACGCATACGGAAACGTACGGACTTGCAACCTATAAACCTTAAAAGTATGTTTCTCATGAAAATCTCCGACGTAAGTGAATAATTCAATTCAATATTTATAAACAGTTCAATATGTTATAAATAGTATAGCTAGCCCATTGCGTTTTTGCCCCTTTGGAAATAAGAATGTTAACAGACACAAATTTTTTACTTTCAAAAATTTAGTTAATATTTTAATAATCTACTTGTTTTCCCTCCATAGTCTTCTAGTCAAAATAAATCGAGTGCACGAAGGCGGTTTTTGTGGCTAACAGCGAAAACTCAATGTATAAAAAATTTTAGAGCAAAAAGTTTGGCAAACGACGAAATGCTCGATTGCTGTTGGTTATACGCAAGCACGTAACAAGAGCTCGGAGTTTACCAGTCATCCTACGTTTTCGCATGCGTATCCATGTCCGCGTGCGTTCCATTGTAGAACAAACTTAGCGAGTCTTACGTTTACGTTTTTGTGACACTTATCCACTTCCGTGTCACTGTAGAACGGACCGAAATCGGAACTGTAAAATATTAAACAACGCAACATATCGGCCACTGAAAAACCATAATTTTTTAGTCATGTAAACTATATTATAGTTCGTTCAAAAAGAACGGACGACACTGGCTTACAACTCCTATAAAAATAAATATCAGGTTTCTGTACCACGTACCAGGATATTTTTTAACTAATAATTAAAAAACATGAATTAATATTTTGAGTATTATTTTTCGTGTTGGCAGACAATAATGATGGTGCCAGTTTTTTTTATGTTTGCTTTGTGGATTGGTGCATTTTTACAGACAAATTCACGGATTGCAGATTAGCGCAAAAAATAACTGAAGCATATCTGGAAAAGTTGAAAACTTGTTGACATCCTGTGCAGCCCTGTAACCATTCAGTCCCATACGAATGCCAATCAAAATACGCCAAACACTTCCCATACGTTGTTACCACTAGACAAGACTTCTATGCGGCCACCAAGATCATTAAAAAGACATTCATTAGAAACGTATTTCTGCACAGTGTAAAGGCGTTATCCAACATCGTATTTTAATTGCGTTTCATCACGTGTAAAGAGCCACAAATTTTTGGTGAAAAGAATTTTGCACAAACTTGTTTAAATGCCTTACGTGTACATCTGAAGCTCTGCTTCATGTCTAGTGATTGGCTGTTTTTAACTCTTCAGTGTATTTTGATTCTACCTGCAAATCACAGACGTGTAGTGCCGCAGTAACCTTGTTCTCACTGTCACAGTCAACTGAGTACAGCTTCTGCACAAAGATTCGTTGCCAATAACCATGACGTCGAGCTGCAGATTTGCACGCTAGGCACTTAAATAAATTGATGGGAAATCATTTTCACAAAAAAACTCAGTGGCTCTAAAAATAGGGTTGTACCTTCAAAACAGCTAGTATGATATGAATACTACTTCCAAGGCCTACCATATCACACAAAATGGTTAATTCATATCGTCACCTTTGTGCAAGATCTGGGTAACTTAATTTTTCCAAGTTTAAGTTATCATCAGATGTCTAGAGTACCTTTTATGACCGTTCCTTTTGATGTGCATACACGTATAAATGTGTTAATTAGTAGTATTGATGCAACACAAATTTGCATCTCAACAATGACAAAAGCAATTTCCACTGTTATAATTGGCTATCTCTAGCTACCTAGTTATCTAGTTGTAGCATTAAGCCCACGATATAGCTGTAACTCAACATGTATGCAAATAAATACAGACAAAACTACGAAAGGGGCATAAGTTGGATATTTACGTGTAGTTATGTCCAATATAATGATATGATCAATGCATAATGTTCCATAGAATAATCCGTAGAATGCAGAGTTTGCAAGCGACTGAACACTTGATGTACGTGTCAGTGTTGAACTTATCGCGACCTAGTTTCTGCTTCTTTAGCCGCAATAAATGTATATATATATATATCCTGTGAAGTGTCGTAAATTGTATTTTAACGAAAATTTATTGCTTAAGTAATCAAATTTTATTTAATTGTAGTAAAACCGAAGGAACCTTACTTCGCGTCTGTTCAGTAAGGTTTCGTTTGCCGTGTTCAAGTTGCAAGGACCTGTATGCAAGCTTAGTAATGTTATGAAATGTAACCTATTTGCTAACTATATAGTCTTAAGTTTGCACCATGAATGATGGAGGAAGACTGGGTTTAGTTTATCAGTAGGAAAACGAGAAATTGACAAGTACAATGACCTGCATGTTAGACTCCACTGTTCTGTGTATACTCAAGCCCTGACCATTAGTATTTTAGCGGCTACTCACTGAATCAACAGATATTGAGCAAATAAACGGGACTTCAATATACAAAGGACATTGGATTCTATCTGTCTTAACCTTTTCTTATTCATGCGACACATCTCAGCACACGGCTTGGTGTCCAGGGGGCCGATTAAATATCGCCACCTGCTATTTGCACCGACGCAGTGCAACGCAAGTGCAGAGCAAGTTAAATACTTCTTCTATGGCATTACGTGAGTATATAATTCCAATGCAGCGCAACCAGACGAAACGCAGGTGCAAATTTTGCGTTGCACCTGTAAAAAGCGATATTTAATCGGCCCCCTGGAAAGGCGGACGCTGGCTATCCCAAAGCCCTGGCAGATGCAAGGATATATTTACATAGTAGATTACATTTGGTGGAGCGCAGTCATTTGTCAAACTATATACATGCCATCACTGACTCTCTTGTTCTATCTCGGTGCGGACCACTTTTCTATGTGATTATTTAGGGTTATTTTTCAATGCCCCGAAGAAAATTGTGAGCATAAAGGTAGTATTTTATTTTAAAAAAATCGAAAATACCTGCTCATAATTTGTTTCTTCTCTACTCAATGAAAAAATAATATATACCAGAAAGCGATGTTATGAAAGGTGACTGAAGCCTACCGAATATAATTTGACATATCCTTTCTAACGTCAGGGCCCTTAGGTAGACAGCATTCTTAAGGATGCCGCCTGCCACGACCGTATAGTGTATTGTAATGTGCGGTGAAATTTGTTTTTAACAAAACTATTAGACATGTCCCAATTCTGCCAATGTGTGAAAAGAAAACACACTTCCGACAAGGACGGAATATCGTTGTTATGACACAGTGATAATTAAAAACACTGTTTCGAAGCCCTCCGCCGTAGCTAAAAACGGCTTTTTTTAGACTGCCGTACTTAAAAAATGTACTAACAGGATGTGTGCGAAACTAAGATAGAATTGTGCACTGAACTTTGTTACAGACCAATGAAATTACATGGTTACCGCATAGTTCTATACTATAGTAAAAATGATAGGGGTGGGGGGAATCTTGCACGCTAGTTCAGCGCTTGGCTTGTTGGGAAGATGCGGAATTTGATACGCGCTTTAAGATCGCCCTTATAGCTCCGTCGCTGCTGCGCCTCTAACGCACAGATAAGCGGTGCCGTCCCTTTCTAGATAGATTGTGTTTGTTTGTGAGGCAGGAGCTTGACCGACGTATGTAATACATTATCGCTTCTCCGTGCGAGCTTCTCAGTAGTGTGCAGTGCTTCACTATTATCCTTATTTATATGGGACTTTTAGCGGTGACCACATTATTTTATTAGTGGCTAGCATAGTTCAAAGTCTAACGCTTGTTTCTATAGTTCTGTTTTTCCAATCCGGTTGTTATTTTTACGGATACGGCAGTCTGCAAAACCCATTTTTGGCCATTTTGAGGGGTCCGAAAATTACTATGTTTTCAATTAACGTGCCGAATTTTTAAAAATATAGCGACATAGTTTGAAGTGTGTGTTCATTCCGTAGATACAAAATTATAAGGTAGGCCTACGTTAAATAGTTTCACAAAAAAATAACCGTAACTCGTTGCAACGCGTTTGAGGCGCAGGTAGGGAGGCCACTTTAGACTACTTGGTGCTCCAGTAAAGGTGCGATGTTTACTAGAGGACAGAGCTGTATAATTCACACACCGTGTCCTCCCTCAGTGGCCACCGTCACGGGCGATGCGAGCCAATGAGACGTCCCACAGCGAGGGGATGTGTGTCCCCTAGCACAGCAGGAAGTGCAGCACTGGGGGTTGTCAGGTTATTGTCCTCTGGAGGGTAACCACGTTGATCGAGTCTTGTTTCAATCCCTCGCTTGTAGTAGTAGAATGAAGGTAGGCATGAGAGAGATAGGCTACATTACAATAACCATATCTGGCAGTATGCTAGAGCTAGCAATTCAATAAATTAAACCATAAAATTCTGTTGTAATATAAAAAAATACTGAGAAAACTACACCTACAACAATATTTCTGCATTTGTAAAACCATTTTCCGTACTTAAAAAAAAAAAACAGTTCTTGCCAAGTTCAGTACGTTGCTTAGAGCTAGATATTTGTTTCCCTACAAACGAGCTTGAATTGTTATTGTAATAAATATTTTTTTCAAAATAGTTCAATATTGATAGCACAGTTAAAAGGGGAAAATTTTCAGTAAACCCTGTTTCGAGTAAAATGTATTACAAATGTCTTGCTTTTTGCTGAAAAATGTGCAAATTAACATGTTATTGAAGTGAAAGTGTAGAGGTAGGTATTAAAAATGGTTAAAATGTTTATAGTCTACGTTTGATAAAATTATCACAATTAACAGAAAATAGTATTTTATCTCCTAACTTGCACACAAAAAAAAGGTGATATAATGTAATTTTTATATTTTTTCCCCTTTTTAACTGGGCCACCGATATTAAATGGGTGCCGAAGTTAGCCTTTTTTTTTTACATCGGACAGAGGTAAGTAAATATAAACGTTACTGATTCATGTAAGAATTAAATACGAAAAAAGTAACATGTAACCATTGTAATGGGGAAATCCGTTCTCACGTTTAGAATGGGCACGATCAAAACTTTTTTTTATGAGATCGCATTTGCAAAGAGGTTATAAGTAGAGACCTGAAAAATTCGCGAGTTCACTGACCTGTAGGCTAGCTTCCAAGAATATATGTGAAATTGTGCAGACAGCAAGTGTTTATTAGCTGCTCGCTGACACAGTCAAATGGGCCTGTATTCATCTACAGCATTATTACTGGCTCAACTACTTCCAAGAAGTGTCGAGTAAGTCAACGGTTAATTATGAACGTGATACAAACCTATAGTTGCTGGAACTCTATCTAGCTTGTGCCTAAAAGAAAACGCGAATTTTTCAGGTCTCTAGTTATAAGAAATAGAAAGTGTTTTCAAACTTCTCTAATATTGTGGTGAAAGTTTGTGACTGTTCGTTTTAGTAAGTTGGCTAGTAATCGTACAGTTTATGTTGAACACAATGAATAGCTTACACAGGTTTGTCAATGCACAACGGATCCATGCTAAAACAAACACGCATAGAGCTACTGTAAGAACATTCCCTGAAATAAGTATTGCACAACTGTTGTTTTTGTTTCCTCGTGTGTTGTCGCTTGCACATAAAACAAGCACTATTTTCAAACTAGCTGTTACCTAACGGAAAATATTACTGGCAATGATGCCGTAATAATTTGTCTGCACTGTGAAAGTTAAGACGTATTAACTGCATTAAATGTTAGGCACAACATTTTAAGAATTCTCTCAACTGATTTTAATAAAAAGAAGTGCAAAATATTTCCAAAAAATGTTTTCAGTTAGACATTCACATATTATTGCTGAATAAAAGAAAAGAATAATTCACTGTTACATTGCTCTAATTTTTGGTACTTAAGAGCGTTGCAAAAACAAAAATTAATAATTTTATATTTGTATGAAACAGTGTTAGCTTTGTAGGCGTTGCGTGGGAGTACATTATCCGCTAATGAAAAAAAAAATAGGTCGGAAAATTTTTCCATAATGGCATTTCAAAGTCAAAAGTTTGTAGTTAATAATACACCCCCCAGAAAACAAATCAACATAGTGAAACGAAATGATTCACAGTAAAAGTACATTTCTGTGTATACAGACACACACACAAAAGGTGTTACTGAACAACACAGACGAATTCTGGCAGATGATTCCTTATGAAAAAAACAACCAGAAATTATACTTTGAATTTTTCACCTAAACTTAATATTAAGGGAGTAACGAGACTCTGAATATCAACATTTAAAATCGTATTTCCAAAATATCGGAAAATAAATAACATAAAAAACAATAATTTCAGCATTGATTTATGCTGTTAAGACATTCAAACCAACAGCAAAAACAACTTGATACCTTCCACCCTTATGAAAATAATAGGGGTGGCTACCCTATAACTGCATACAACTTTTATACCGTCAGGATTTTCGAACATTTGAAGATGGTTTATTGAGAATTGAGACCTGTGTAACAAAAAAGGTCCTTTTGTTGCAACTGTCTAAGACATACCGTTTATGCTCAAAACACATCTGAATATTCGCGCAGACATACAGAGCCTACAGCATAGGCAATCCTGCGAACATCAATGTGATGTGTGCAGCGTACAGACGATGGTGGATATTCACTGTAAACAGGTACAATACTGTTAAAAGTCGCAGATTAGATTGTTGCTAGCAGTCTGCGTATTGTAGCAGTTGTGAACGAAAATGGTAGGTCCCAGGCAGCTGAAACATGATTAAATTGTATTATGTTCGTCATGCTGATAATGAACCAAACACGAATAACTTCGTGAGGTAATACTTGGAAAAGAAAAATAATAATACAGTGTCGGTATCAATGTGTTTTCTTTAAAGCACGCTATCTCCCAAAAATTAGGATTTTAAAAGTAATTGATTTGCATAAACGTTAAATTCCCCACGCTATGCAGCAATAAATCGGGTATGTTACGCCTTTTAAAATGTCGTAGGTCACGATACACACTTAATTTGTAACATGGATGTGATTGCAAACACCACAAAAACAGTTTAGAGAGCTTAGTCTTGCCGAAATAAACAGTATTCACCAATCTCCTTAAAAAAACTAGCATGCATGCGTAACAGACAGTGTGTGTCGAACCGTGTAGGCTACTTGCAATACACATGCAGAAGTAGTTGTGCGGGTTGCGATCGTGGATCAGTAGCATTTAAAAAACAAAGTATTACGTAGTAGCAATGCATACCACTTTACTGTGCACAAGTATTGAAATTAAACAAATAAAGACATTAACAGCCACAAAAAACAACAAACGTAAAAGTGTTTTTACGACTTTAGAATAAGCTACATGCATAAAGGATTTCTTGCAGGAATACTGTCAGAATGAATGAAGAGATTAGGATGATTCGTAACATTTAAGATTTTGAGAACCAAAGGGGGGTGACATGGTGTAAACATGAAGTTTCACTGGGAATGGAGGATAAGGAAAATGTGAGATCATCTATAAAAGCCACTGGCCAACGTCATCGTCCAACACGATTCCCAAATGTGCAAATTGTCGTGACACCCGACGGTAATCAAAACCGTGTCGCCTTGTAGGGAGACAAGCATCGTGACCATTAGTCCGCCGTGGCGGTTGTAACTGCCATTCTTTGGAGAAACAACTTTGATATCGACAATGTGCTATTATTTTTATTTTTCAAATATTACCTCAGGAAGTTATTCGTGTTTGGTTTATTATCAGCATGAAGAATACAATACCGTTTGCACATGTTTCGGCTGCCTGGAACCTACCATTTTCATTCACAACTGCTACGACATGCACGCAGAATGCTAGCAACAAATTCGTCTGCGACTTTAACAGTATTGTACTTGTTTACAGTGAATGTCCACCATCGTCTGTACGCTGCACACATCACATGGATGTTTGTAGGTTTGCCTATGCTCTAGGCTCTGCATGTCTGTGCGAATATTTAGATTTTTTTAAAGCATAAACAGTATGTACTAGACAGTTGCAACAAGAGAACCTTTTTTGTTACACAGGTCTCATTTCTGAATAAACCATCTTCAAATGTTCGAAAATCCTGACGGTAAAATAGTTGCATGAAATTATAGGGTAGCCACCCCTATTATTTTCATAAGGGTGGAAGGTATCAAGTTGCATTTGCTGGTGATTTGGAGGTCCCAACAGCATTAAGAAGTGCTAAAAATATTGTTTTTTTTTAATGTTATTTAGTTTCCGATATTTTGGGGAAATATGATTATAAATTTTTATATTGAGAGTCTCATTACTCCCTTAATATTAAGTTTAGGCGAAAAATTCAAAGTATAATTTCTGCTTGTTTTATTCATAAGGAATCACCTGCCGGTCTTTGTAGGTGTTGTTCAGTAACAGCCTGTATAAACACAAACAAGTTAATAATGGCTGCAAAACCAGTTCTTAAGTATACCAAAAATTAAAGGAATGGAACACGAAACACACGAATAAAACTCATGTTTTAAAACCACTTGTAGAGAAATAATATGGACAGCTGTGCAGCCTGGCGTGAATCCGCCCTCAACGACATCACAGGGTGGAATCTGTTTTCGCGGAATCTCCCTTTCCTCTGCAGCCGAAGACGTGGGAGTAGCAGTGGAGGACGTGACGTCAAAGGACCATTCTCCGCGTCGCCTTCGATTGGTCTTCGCGTCACGTCCTGCCACCCGCCGACAACACCCCTGCCACCCTCGATCACCGGCGCAGACTTCCCCTTCAATCCGAGGCAATCGCTTCTTCATAACCGACAGAATCCAGCCCCTTCCCGCCGACCGGCCTCTGAGTTATCTGCTTCCATTTCCGGCACCCCGTCACCATGGAGACCACCGCAGGGCTGCGGGACCACGTGGAAAACAACGACGCCGAGAGGGAATGGCGATGTTTGAGAGGAGGAAGGGGAATACGCAAGCAAGACGGAAGTCTTCTAGTGGACGGTTACTGTTTCTGTTTACAAGTAAGTTTTTTTTTGCCATTAAATAAAAGTCGAGAAATTGAAAATTACGAAACAAATATTAATAATAGACCGGATTGAGTTAGTCTTTATTTAAAGGCATGATCTTTCATTTATTTCGAACAGTTGCAAATAACTCGAATATTATTTTAACAAAATGCTTTGCAAAATTTTGAGACTGTGTACAGTTATACGATACCTAATTTTGCCGGAGCGTTTTTGAAAATAATGTACAGTTTGCTGCCAAAAAGTTATTTTGTTTAATTTTGGCTTATTTTAACCACAAAATACGCAATATTTCAGGGGCAAAATCTAAAAATCCGTTTGGTGTAATTCAACAGAAAAATTCAGATACGAACGACGGTGCATAAATGTTAATTAAAACTGTAAGAATGAATTATTGATATACGTATTAATTTCCGTTAAAAAATATTTTCGAAACCGCTGCAAAACTAAAGAGCTAATGCCTGGAATACTCAGTCGTCGATAAAACCTAAACTACTCATAATTCGATGGGATTTTTTTCCGAGTAGATTTTTTTATTACCTGACGTTTATTTGTACTGCTCTAGGCGGTAGTATGCTTTGCTTTCGAGTAAAAACTTAAAAAACGTGTTTTTAGAAAAATGAAAGCATGACACCACAACATCTACAAACATAGAAAACTTATATGTTTATAATAAATAAATTTTTATTATCCTGTGCTCTATCTATATATCTGTACCTCGGAGGTATAAGACACTATGTCCACTTTTTGTCAAAATGCACTTTTTACCGTAAACATGGCCACGGTTTTAAATACTTTGTAGTGACATACAAAACAAAGTCTGTGCTGTGTCAAAAACGTTGGTTTTCGGGCACTATACAGCCGGATTCACTAGTGAATCTCACTCTTCAAACTGCTCTCCTGAAAAATGTGATTTTTGTGACATAGTGTCTTATGCCTCCGAGGTACAGATATATAAAAGAAAGTGCCCCACTCACTGACTGACTGACTCATTCATTCATCATCAACGCCCAGCCCAAACCACTGGACATAGAAACGTGAAATTTTAAGGGAAGTTTCCCCTTGTGGCGTAGGCGCGCACTAAGAAAGGAAATTTTGAAATTCGGCTAAGGTGGTGAAACGGGGTGAAATGTATTTTTTTTGCAAATCTTTGATATTTCTCGAACCCGACGGGCTATCGTCGTCTTATTCACTTCGTTAGGTCGCAAATACAAATGTCTAGAAACAAATTTTAGGATTTTTCGAAATTTTTATATTAAGGAGGTGAAAAGCCGTTTAATTCGTTTACAGTAAATCCTCTCTTCCTCTTAAACCACCTGAGATATCGAAGTGATTTTTTCTTTAAAATGAAGCTTACGCAAATACCTAAAAAGTAATTTCAGGATTTTTCAAAATTCGTTTTTGAAAGCCGGTAAAAAAATAAAACAGTTTT